>ML828438.1:0-10190 GCA_009831015.1 Picea engelmannii | reverse complement strand
AGACATGATCTCCTAGTTATCCCTAGAAAACGGGGATAACAGGTTATAATGGTTAAAATAAAGCAAAGATTGCATCTAGGAAGGAATTAAAGAATAACAACAAGATAACAATGAATTTCATCTTGGAAGGACTATGTGAGTCAATAAAGGACAAAGTAGGTAAATGTTCACCAGCTAAAGAAATTTGGGATAAGTACATAATATATATTTTCTCCCTTCACAGAGTCAGAGAATGCCAAAGAAGATGCAGGTACAAAAACAAAATAAAGTGAAGCAGGTGACAACTTAGATGATGAAGAAGTCCACATAAGTGATTATTTTTTCTGTAATTGTGAAGAAGTAGGATATCTTGAAATTGAATGACCTTATTTGAAGATTGGAAGTGATGAGACAGAATATCCCAATGAAATAAAAGACAAACCTGTGATTGAAAAGGAAAAGAAGCTTGAGGAAGAATTCAGTCAAGAAGAAAGAGAACTTGAAGATGAGATAATGTAATATTCTAGATATATAAAAGTATGAAGAACATAAATAAATATCTAGAAATGGTAGATGGATAATAATATAACCAGAACAACACCACAATAATACCAAAATGATGCTAGAATAACACCATAAAGAAAACTTTGATTACTGAGAGAAATGTTCACTTGCCTCTTTGAGGGGGAAACCTCCAACAAAGAAGAGATCTATTACAATAATATCTACGACAAAAGTTATCATACCCTCGACTCCTATTTATACTAAATATGTCTATCAAAATAACCATCTAGAGGAATATCCTTCTAGAAGTGGAAGCTTCTATTAGGTCTTCTTACATTGGACTTATTGAAATTGTTGTAGAATGGTAGTTGGTTCCCAAGTGGCATCTGTTGGAGCTGTATCTTTCCACTGGATTAACACTTCTTTGATGGTTCTCTGATCTAGGGGATCAAATTTTCTTCAAAAATAAAAGTGCTCAAAATCTCTTCAAAATAGACACATGTGTATGCCTCGGCGTTACGAACCCAACAAAACTTGAACGGGCTCAAACATACGTCGTATGCAGAAGATATCATGTTCTGTTCATTTTTCCAAACAGGTAAAATTTTCCTAACTATATAGTTCATACAGTCTGTACAATGTTGAAGTGGCATATGATCATACAGGTCGTATGACCGTATAGTGATGTGGTAGAGGAGTTGGCATACTGACTAGGTAGGTGTTGGCAGACAGGTGGATCCATCCGCTTGTGACAAGTGTCATTATGTTTGGCAAGTGTTATGGTGCCATGTGGCCCAGTTGTGGGATGCCACATGGCATCCTCCAATTTGGTTTGGCTATGGTAAAATTTTTATAACTCCATAGGAGTCAAACTCGTGACCTTCGGGTAAGGGGGAGTGACTTGGCAGGGCCGAGCTACCAACCCACCCATAGTGTTCCTTATAATGTATCGTTTGATTAAATTATTTGAATTGCATTGACATTTTTGTTTGGTGGAGTAAAGGGTTGGGGTCTATCCCCAACCCCCAACGCGTATACATGGAACCTCACAATAATACCATAGGTGTGGATAGTTGTAATGTTATCCCCTAGTCTAGCCCAATGCATCCACCACACAACCTTTCTATATGACTATTGGCGTGTGTAAAACAATGGGCTGGAGTTAACACTATTCAACGGGTAGTGTGCCATGTCCCCACCATTTGTTAACACAACATGCACTCTTGAAAACAATCTTGGATTAGGCACTAGGACATCGTCACATGCCCCCCATGTGACCAACACCTATGCCCAAGGAGGTGCTAACCCCTTTAATGGTTCGATATATTTCCCAGGAACATTGTGGGTGATGAGTTTTAGGCCCAGGAACATTGTGTGAGCTAGGTTGGTCATTCACAAGTGTGTTTTAGTGAGAAGGTATAGCATGCTTGAAGTGGAAAACTTCCAGGAGGTGTAACTTCTTCATTTTTTGGTCAGATCAGGTACCAAAAAAGCCCAACTTGGAGTTTTTGGACCTTATGAAGCCATTTGAGCCATCTATTTTGTATTTTGAGCACTATAAGAGAACTTTTTAAGAATAATTAAAATGATCGAAGGGAAGTTGGACCATAAGATGTATCCCAAGAGAGGGGTGAACTCCTTTATCATTTGTTGTGTTATGTGTTCATTATTGATGGTTTTTATATGTTTGATATGTTGCTCCTATTTAAGTAAAACTCATTGATTTTATGTGTTAGTAATTTGATCCAATTGCCCAAACACATACCGTTTATACACTTGCAATTTAAAGAGATAAGTCTTCTTCATTTTAAATATCTATTGAAAAAATATTCATTCCATTTTCATATCACTCACTGACGCAGATGACACTCACTCTGGTCCAAAACCACATGTGGTTGTAGCCAAATGGAGTGTTCTTCATCCAACTCGGGAAGGTTGGTTTGAGTTTGGCACTCAGTTCCAATCACCTTCTTTAAGAAGGAAACATGAAAAAAATGATGAGATTAGAATGAATGGGAAAATCTAACTGATAGGCTACCTGTCCCACACACTTGAGAATGGTAAAAGGACCATAAAATTTGGGCGCCAATTTATGACAATGGTCAGCCTTGAGGGAATTTTTCTTGTAAGGTTGTAGTCGAAGAAACACCTGATCCCCTTTTGCAAATTGACGTTCAGAGCGACCTTGATTTTCTTGTTGCTTCATGCAATTCTGGGCCATGACCAAATTCTCTTTGAGGGTATGAATAATAGCCTCTCAAACTGTAAGAATTTGGTAATGGTCAACCGCCTGGACCTTTGAGACACCTGGAAAATATGAGAAAAATGAATGTGGATTTTGTCCATATACGACTTCAAAAAGAGTCATGCGAGTAGTTGTATGGTATGAAGTGTTGCATCACCATTCAGCTAGTGGTAACCATTGAGCCCACTGATTTTTCCTTTCTGATGCAAAACACCTTAAATATGTTTCCAAAGACTTGTTGACAACTTCAGTTTGACCATGAGTCTGGGGATTATAAGCTATGTTGAGATGCAATTGGGTGCCTTGTATCTTGAACAGTTCTTGCCAAAAATTGATGCTGAAAGTTGGGTCATGATCATAAACAATAGAATGTGGCATGACATGAAGCTTGAAGACCTAATCCATGAAAAGTTGAGCCACAGTGGAAGATGTAAATGGTTTTTGAAGAGCACAGAAATGAACATACTTGGAAAGATGATCAACTACCACCATGATGACTGATTTATTGCCCAATTTTCGTAAGCCTACAATAAAATACATAGAGATATCCCACCAAATAGCAGGTGGAATTGGAAGCGATTATAATGTGCTAGGAGATTTGACTGTTTCACCCTTGTTGCATTGACACGTATCACATTCATCCAAAAAATTACAAACATCCTTTTTCATACCATCCTAGAAAAAAGAACGTTTGACTCGGTCATAGGTTTTGGTAAACCCGAAGTGCCCATGTGTGGGTGTAGCATGAATCTCAAAAAGTACCATGGATTTAAGTTTTGATTGTTTACTTAAATACAAACAACCTTTGTATAGAAGCTCATCATTGAGCCAAGAGTACCCTGGGGAAACTGGAGAATTGGGCCGCAATTGTTGTATCAGATGCAAACTTTTGGGATCGTGTAGTCATTCTTGGCAAAACAATTAGAGCCAATCTGGTACAATGAAGGACAGAGAAAAAATAGACCCTTCATCTTCATATTTTCTAGAAAGTGCATCAACAACCACATTGTCTTTTCCTTTCTTTTAAATGATCTCATAATCATATCCAAAGATCTTAGTCACCCATTTTTGTTGCTCTAGGGAGGAAATACGTTGTTCCAGAAACACTTGATGCTTTGATGATCTGTCTTAATTTGGAAGTGTTTCCCCAAGAGATAAGGGTGCCAAAGATCCACGACATGCAAAATAACCAACATTTACTTTTCATAGATTGATTTGCCCAAATTTCACTTAGATAGTTGTTTGCTGGTAAAGGCCAAAGGATGACCCTCTTGCATAAAGACAACACCAATTCCTTTCCCTAAAGAATCACATTCCAGGACAAAGGTATTTGTGAAATTAGGAAGGGCCAGGACTAGAGTGGTGCACATGGCCATCTTCAAGGTTTGAAAATGCTGTGTAGCTACTGGATTCCAAGTCAAAGAATTATTTTTAAGGAGTGCAGTGAGAGATGCTGCAATCTTTCCGTAATTCTTAACAAACTTGCGATAATAACCCATTAATCATAGAAATCCACGCAAGATTTTGAGAGTCTTTGGGTCAGGCCAATCTTGCATAGCTTCAATATTTTTGGGATCCACCCTATCGCTGACCTTTCCAACAAGATGACCCAAGTACTTGAATTCTGAGGTACCAAAAGCACATTTAGATTGTTTGAGGAAAATTTGGTGCTGAGAGAGTAGATGGAGAAATAGATCCACATGAGCAAGATGGTCTATTGAGATTTTACTATAGATGAGGATATCATCGAAGAAAACTAACACAAAATGACGGAGAAAAGGAAAGAAGACATGATTCATGAGGATTTGGAAAGTGGATGGCGCATTACACAAGCCAAAGGGCATGAACAAAAACTCATAGTGGCCCTCATGAGTTCTAAAGGAAGTATTAGGAATGTCTTCCTCATTCATACAGATCCGGTGGTAGCTAGTGTTAGCACTCCATAAATCTGTTTGGTTGATAAACAAATGATAGAGGTAACTTTTTCAACCAACTTTGAGACCCAAATATAGCCTTTCGGACCTGGAGAGGGCTCTCTCGGGAGACATTGTCTTAGCATGGTATATGGATTTAAAATTGTTCGCTATATTTAACACCTTTGAAATAATGGTTTCTGGTTATATTGGTGCAAGAGAGTAAGACCTTGGGCTATGGAGTCAGTTCGAGAAAATGATAGAAACAAATGACTCAATGACTGAACTTGAGAGGATAAAGGCTAAGAAGAAAAATTATTCATTGTAAAATCATTTTATGAGGCGGGGAGAAAACACAAAAAGCAACTCGGAGCACCGCCGAGGATGAATTTGGATTTTAACTTAGAGGAAAACGTTTTGTCTAAATGGTGCAAATCCCAGGGCACTACGTAGTGAATGCCAGGTTCAAAAATACATTCCTATTTAGACATAAATACATATTAATAAAGAGTACATGAAGTACGTATGCAAAGAAAGGAAACAATACATCCAACTGCTACAATTGGAATCTTTTCATCAAAGCTTCAAGAATTTTTCATTAAATTTCGATCGGACTCAAACTACATTCAATAGACACTCTCTATACTAATTTTGCCAACCAACTTGGCTTACATTGAAAAGATAAAATATATAGGCAAAGGGTGCCAATTGGGATGCCCTGCTCACTATCTATTGTTCCTAGAATTCAAGAAACTGAATGTTCTATGCTAAATGACTCTTCGCATGATGCCTTTCCAAAAATAGAAAGCCACTGCATCTGGTCGCATCATGACTGCTTGTATTCTGCCATGGAAATTCGGTTATCGATGAGGTCTCATCATGGGGAGAGTGATGTGTCAAATCCTTCATTCGGTGAGATATCTGAACGATCAATTATTCTGACAGGCTTCTTCCATCTACTATAACGAATTTGATTTCTTTCTTGTGTTGATTCACTGGGGTGCGTGCACGACGAGTAGTTGTTGACTGTCGTGACTGTTACAAAACCAAAAAAATGGTTTAAGGGTGGTACCTCCTTCAAAAAATGTCAAGAACTGTGCTATGCTTGATGATACGAGAAGGAAATCAATTAATCATGCTTCTTTTGTGCGCTGACAAGAGTTGCGCAGAGTTTCTCTTCGGTCGCTTCACATTCTCTGAAATGCTTCACATTCCTTTCTTTTGATAGCCTATGTTTTTCGCGCAGCTGTACGATTGTGTCACGTGCCTCTCTAAGCTGTCTTTTGAGACACTTCATGTTTCCTTCACAGCCTTGTGATGATGACATTTCGAGAGTCTTTGTTGCTAACTTCTATCTTAGTTCCCTATTTACCTGGTAAAGTTTGGCAAAAACGAGTTTCATCTACCTCAACTATTGAGACGACTCTTGAACATTAGTGCCCATGACATCCTTCCTCCTTGTTCTTCTTCCTCTTAATCGTCTTGTACCTTCTTCAGGATCTAGCCGAATAATGCAGATAAGTAATTCTTCAGTAGCTAATTTCGCGCCCAGTTTGTTTGGGACTTGGATTCTCCTAGCTTCCTTGTTCTTCCTTGGCCTGCCCCTTCCCTAGGGTATCTACTGTTGGAGAGACAGGAATTCTAATGTCCTTCCTTCCTATGCAGGTCTTTCCAATCTAGGTTTCACGCGGTGTGATATCATCGTTTCCATAGGTAAAGGGAAAAATCCCTTTGGATCCTTGGGGATGCCTATTGTGAGTGAAAATGAATCCCAGTAGCTTTGGGGCTCGGGCCTGGAGATTATGCCACTTCAAGTGCTCTTTCTTATGTTTTTGGAGGTCGCCATGGAATGACCAACATTTATCTTTTGCGCGATGTATTTGGAAAATTCTCAAGGAGGAAAATTTGATCAACCTGGGCTTGCGAGAAAAATTACAAACAATGCATGAACTTGATTTCATGAATAAAATGGGTTCAGAGCATCTAGAATTTATAAGAGATCAGGTGGAAAGAGGAATCATGCCAAGGAATATTGAATTCATTGTGACTGGATGTTTCAAATCAAACTACATATTTTCCATAGCACATCCTTGCATGTAAAGTACAAGCGATAAGGGATGCATGGCATACATGATACGAACGTTGTGATTTTTGATTCTCCTAGCCTTCATAATGGGACGATAATGGTTATCGCACTTGCCAACATGACTTCTATTAACTACATGACTTGACCTGGGCTGTGCAGAGACTCCCTTTTAACAGGACTCGACTCTCTGAGAACAACATACCTGTACCATATACACATGTTTCGAATCTGACATCCCTTCCTGTTTCCAAGGGCCAACCAACCACTTGATGAATTCAACCCTTCTATTGTTAAGTACCTGACCTTTCTTATATTGACATACAAGTGATAACTCCACTGAAAAGGACCCTAACTAAAAGAAAAATGGTGGCGCTAACAATTGGCTCCAACGGGGATGCTATCCTGCCTGCAAGGTAGTAAAGAACAACAGACTAGGTGCCTGACCATTTGGGCCTGTTATAGCAATATTTTCCTCACCATTGCTACCTTGCACAGAGGGCCTTTTTCCATTTCCCTATGCAAACTTATCAACCCCTTTTTTGATAAATCCAGAGACAAAAATATATATTTTTCCACATATACGCTCCCTAACTGCTTTTCAAGATGAGTATATGCTTGTTGCTCCACTACAGCTCATGTATATCGAGATTTGTGCCAGAAAATACAAAATGAGGTCAGGTTTCCATGTCACGATAGAAAATCTCTGATCTTTGGCCTTCCATATACTGGAAACATTCTGACCCAACCCTTCAGTTGCATTCTAGAGGCTATAAGAGCACAATTTCAAGCTATGGGAAAAGAGGAGAAAGCATTCAACTTTGAGAGCAAAGTTACTATGGAGAAATTACTTCATATTGAGTCTGCATCCTTTTGTCCCTCAAGTCTAAACACAGTGTTCAACCCCCAAGATATTTCCTTATTATTGAGAGGACCACATTACCTCTTTTTCATTTGGTGCCCATGCTGCAATTTTTCCTTAGGACTGGGAGTCCATTAGAATTCGATACATGACTTTACAATGAGCCTCATTTCTCATCCATGCACACGTGGCCTTATTACCCATGGAATCTAAAAAAAAAAGTCTTAGTTAAGATCTTTTCTGACTCGTTATTAAAAATTAAAAATATCGCAGAGTGATTTGTCCCTTTCACACTCGTTAAAATTGGATTTTAAATATCATGAGTCTTAGTTAAGCTCTTTTCCGACTCGCTATAAAAAATGGAAAAGATCGCCGAGTGAACTTGTATTTTTCACACTCGTAAATTGGATTTGAAAAGACGTCTATTTGGCACAAGTTTACCCCTTTTTCACACCAAATAGACTAAAAGATATAAAAAAAGGACATTTTTTGGCGTTAAATTGTGATTGCATCTCATGCCCTTGCTTGCAGTATTGAGCCTTTAGTCGGTTCTCACTTTGCATTATAAACCATGGCCCATGCAGTTTGCATCCTCAACCAATCAGAGCCTTGTTTATATCCTTTGCAATTTGACACCCTATACCCTGGAGGGAACATCACCCTGAGTGTCCATCTCCCGCATGCATTTCCTTGCATTGAGCATATGTACGTTCCACTGCTAGAACTAGTTTTGCTTACTTGCAACACTCATTCCCTCCTTTGTATCATAGGATTCACTTGTTATGAAAAAACTAAAAAAATACGGGTGGGAAGGGATTACTATATTGTAATTGGAAGCATTCGTGTCACCTTTGATCAGAGCACAAAGTTATTGAGTCCTTGCATCATCATAATTTTGGGTTTAGAATGGCCTTAGGAAGCTGATCTCGTTACAAAATTTTCTCTATTGACTGGTTAATCTTCCAGTCACTATAGAGAACATTATGGATGCCTCATACATCTAGTTGTCACATCATTAAGTCTATGTTGTCAGAGTCCACCGTATGTTTCATGCTCTTGTTCAAAGGAAGTCTATCAACTTGTGTCAGCCACTCCTTAGAAATATTGACTTTGCATGTCGGCCATACCCTCAGTTTGTCTCAAAATCACATGATACTTTGGTCTTATGATGCACCCTGGCCCTACTTTCATCATTGGTAGGTCACCTTGAACCCAACAATCGACATTTCATCATGGGTCGCTAACTGGGTGGTTTCCCTTGTGTTTGACTATAAGACAATTATTCACACTTTGGGATTTGTGTAGTGTATTAGATGCCATTAGCCTTATTGGTGGTTTCCTCTCCTTTGTCAGTATTTTTCATCATTGGCTGCTATTCAAAGGGTCTTTTTTGTGTACTGCTTGCATTTGGCACATGTGAAAGATGCACAAGGTCGTTGGTTTGTGAACATGTTCTTCATTTGATATACACCAAATCATGAAGCTCCTGCTTTGTTCCTCGTGCTAACTGATGAGAGATGCCTTAATCCTTTCCTTTCAGCGGGTCTCTTTCCATCGACTTCAATTCATGTATTCTGGATACGAGACCTAGAGTTTTAAGAGTACCTTGAGGCTTGCAGTCATTAGTGGTAATTTCTCTCTCCATTGACAGATGGGAATACATCAATGTCTCTTGATCAATGGATTTCTCAAGTGTTCGACACCAACTCCTTTATTCACATTTGTAGAGATGTACTTGGTGCCTTGATACCTACTTTCATCATTGGTAGGTTGTCTCACATTTGTTAATGGTATACCTCAATGACCAGTAATCAAACGATGTCTCATCATGTTCGAACTCAACTCATTTATTCACATGATGTACTTGCACCATTGGCAGATTGTATTGAAGACTTGAAGACATCATTTTGTGGATGCAACTTTCATGAGTTGTTTCTTCCATTTCATTGGACCAATACATATTTGACTTCAACAATCATGGGAGACTAGATTGTACTCCATATTATACAGATATCTTCAGATTTATTTTGAGACCAGTTTCACTGGGCCTTGTTCGTGACTATGACAACTATTGACATGTAATCACATTTATACTTTCCTATTCATGGACATGAACACTTGTTGGTATATTTTCCACATGGATCTGCATTGTATTCTTGGCAGCCATGTATGCAAAGTCAATACATAATGTAATGAGAAATTGAGTTCATCTAGCTAGTTCTCTACCACTCCACTTCTGGGTTATTTATAATGTATTTCGGCCATCACAGATACTCCTCTAATCTCACACATTAGGTGGCATATGTTATAGCAAGATTTGCCTCACCATTTCTATCTTGCACAGAGGGCCTTTTTCCATTTCCCTATGCAGACTTATCAACCCCTTTTTCGATAAATCTATAGCCAAAAATATATATTTTTCCACATATACGCTCCCTAACTGCTTTGTAAGATGTGTATACGCTTGTTGCTCCACTACAGCTCGCGTATATTGGGATTTGTGTAATAAAATACAAAATGAGGTCGGGTTTCCATGTCACGACATAAAATCTCTAATCTTTGGCCTTCCATATACTAGAAACGTTCTGACCCGACCCTTTAGTT
>ML828437.1:93058-105832 GCA_009831015.1 Picea engelmannii | reverse complement strand
TTTGACATGGGGGATGGCCTTGAGGAGCGCAAATGTAATTTTTTCTCTATCGGAAAAGTTGAGGATAGAAAAATATGATTCTAGAAGTTTTAACCATTTATCTATGATATTCTCATCTATTTGACCTTCAAATATAGGAATATCAAAATTTATATGTACCTTGAAGGGGATAGCACCTCTTCTTGAGGTGGATGCATCGCTTGTCGACAGTCGTTGAATGATTTGTGCAAAGTTGTCCATCATCTCGTTCCTCCATCTCTCAAGGTATTCCTCGAGCAACATTTTGAAAGGATATCCTATCTTTTCATATTTATTTTCTCCCACCATGAATGATTTCTTGGGATTGCGAGAGCATTTTTCCTCAAGAGAAACAAACTTGAGACCCAACTCTCTATACCTTGACCGCATTGGGGACATGCATTAAAAAAACCCGATAAGGAGCAGACCACTCTGATACCACTGATCCATATTTATGAGCGGAATGAAATGAAACCATAGATTTATAATATTAACATAGAGAAAAAGTGAACAATAACAAAGATACACTAAAATTTGAGTTCTATTAATAAGAAATATGTTGAAAGTTGTAAAATGTACACTGAAAATAAGCTTGCTAGAATGGTGGCATCTTATCTCTGAGAAGATATGTGACAACTACGCTCATTTGCAAGAATATGAGTACAATGAGGCTCTGAAGGAATTTTTAAAATAAACATGAATTAAAAAACCCTAGACATCCAAAAAACTAACCCTAGGAGATGAAGCACCAAAAGTCATGTGGGCCCCATTGGGGTAAGTTAGTACATCAACTTCCCGGGGTCGTAACTTTTGCATACAATCTCTGTTTAGGGAGAACAGTAGCTCATTTTAAAGGTATTGATGATTAGCTTCATTAAGGGGGCTCAATCAAAGCCTTTGGTAATTTTTGAGGTGTTTGATCATGAAAAAGTGTCGTTTAGGCCCTCAAAATGACCCTAAAAGTTCAAGAACCGAAAAACTGCTAAAAATAGTAAGTTGCCAAAAACTTGTTTTGAGCTAGTTGGACAAGGTGGGTTGCCACCAAGATCCTCCTGGATCAATCCTCCCCCCTTATAAATAAATGGTATCCATTTTTTTGAGTGTCCCCATCATATGAGGAAATGTTTGTTGAATTTGGCCCCGGGTGAGCCACTTGCCTTGGTGCAGAAGCATCCCTGCTTTGACAACTCGATAAAGTTGGATCCTCTACTGGCGAGTTCCCTTGACCTGTGTGTCCATGATAGGATAAATGGTTTCCTATTCCATGCAGTCATGGTAGAGGTCTGTTGGTGTCAATTTTTCTGCTATCTCTGAGGTGTCCAATAATGGTGGAAAATAAGGACAAAGGAGGTACACATTAAACACTGGGTGCAAGACAAAGAAGGGGGGAAGGTTGATATCAAAATAATTGTCACCCATAGCCTTGGTGATGCTGTAGGGTCCATAACATAGTGGAAAAAATATTTCGATGAGGCCTTATAAGGCATTATTTCTGCAAGTGCAACCAAAAGTTGTCTCCCACCTGAAACTGGTGTGGCACCCGGTGTTGATCATGGCATTGATTTTACTTGGAATTGGACTTCTCTAAAATATCCTGAACCTATTGGAGGATGTGCTGGATCTTCTCAATGAACTAGGTGTCTTTGTCTGCTCTAGTTGGAGAATGCAATGAGTATCTCTGGGTGGCCACAAGGTGTAGTGCAACATCCATGGGACCTAATGGTTGAAATCCCAACCCCACCTGAAAGGGGTTATGGCTGATTGAGCTATGTATGGATTTGTTGTATCTATGTTGAACATAGGGAAGAATATCATCCTAGGTGTGGGGGTTCTTGTAATTGTACATACGTAGGATGTGCATGATCATCCAGTTGACAACCTTCGTTTGGCCATCTATATCGGGGTGGAAGGAAGTGGACTTGGTGATCTTGGTGTCCAACAGTGACTAGAGGCTCGACTAGAATGTGTTGAGGAATCGATTATCCTGACCTGAGATAATGGTTTGTTGGATCCCAAAGTGTACCCACACTTGTTCAAAGAAGATCTTGGGAGTGGCCTCTGCTGTGATGATGTTCTTGCAGGTGGCCATAATCTCCATCTTGGAAAAGTGATCAACAACCAAAAAAACACAGTCATTTCATCGCTTGGTGGATGGAAGGCCCAACATGTAGTCCATTGAGATGGATTCCTAGGGATTTTCAGTAGTGGGAAGAGGAGTGTACATGTCTTATTTCTTAGTGGTCAGTTTGGAAATAGTGCAGGAAGTGAAGGACCGAATATACTTGCTGACATCCTGTCAAATTTTTGGCTAGTAGAAATGTCACTGCAAAATTGTCACTGTGTTTTCAACGTTGAAGTGTCCTGCCACCCCACTATAGTGGGATTCCCAAATCAACTTCACTCACTCACTTGATGGAACACATGGATGGCCCAGATGGCACAAAAACCCATCCTAAGATGGAAATTAGAGAAAACTGTGTTTGCGCCCAACAAATGGTAGGTGTTGGTGAAGTTAGGATCTATCTCATAGAGGTGGGGCCATCCAGAGGTCTCGTGGCCACATGAATCGAGCATTGTGGTGAGTACCATGACTGGAGGTTGACTGAGGAAATCAATGAATTGGTTGGTACTTCTTGTTTTATACTTGATGTTGAGGTGGAATTACTGCAAATATGTGGACCACTTCTGATGAAGGTCATTATGCAATTTTCCTTGTGTCTAGATGAACTGCAATGACTTATGATTAGTGTGGATAATTGTCCCCTTCTCAAGAATGTAATGCCTCCACTTACGCCTGGTTTTCACAATGGAATATGTTTCTTTTTCATAAGTAGGGTACTTAAGGATGGCATTTGATAGTGTCTCACTACGATAGGCCACAAGGTGGTCGTGCTGAGTGATGAATGTTCCCACAACATAGTCTTAAGCATATGTCTCGATCTCAAAGGGTTTTTGTAGGTCAGGTAATGAAAGAATTGGGGTGGATCACAAGTGTTTCTTCATATCTTCGAATTCTTTATGTTGGGACAGGTCCCACACAATTTTTTCCTTACCACCACCCCTAGTTCTTTGGCTGAGGGTCCATGCAATATGGGAGAATCCCAACACAACCTTTGATATAAATTGGCAAGGCCTAAGAAGCTTTGAATCTTAGTGAGTGTGGTTGGGGCCGGCCAGTCACAGATGAATTGGATCTTGGCTAGATCAACATGCACACCATGCGCATCAAAAATGTAGCCTAGGTACTAGACCCTGTCTATGCTAAAGGAGATTTTTTCCAAGTTGGCATATAGCTTGTGCTATTGCAAAGTGTGCAAAACCTTTTGAATATGTTGCAAGTGTTATACCCAAGTCTTGTTGTAGACAAGGATGTCATCCAGATACACCACCATAAAATAATTAATGAAATTCCACAAAATATATTCCATCATCCTCATGAAAGTTGTTAGGGAATTTGTCAAACCAAAGGGCATCACCAACCATTCAAAATAACCTTATTTTGACTTGAAGGTAGTTTTAAATACATTTTTTTGTTCTATTGGGACCTCATGGAAACCAGACTTTACATCAATCTTGCTGAAGTGTTTTCCCCCATTGAGTTGATCAAGGAGATCGTCGATTCAGGGAATTGGGTACCGGTTCATGACTGTGATTTTATTTAGGTCTGGTAATCAATGTAGAGTTTCCAAGTACCATATTTATTCTGCACCAACATGATTGGTATTCCACACATGGATGAGCTGGGTCAGATGTGTCCCTTGTGGAGAATTTCTTGGATCTGACGCTTGATCTCCTAATTTTCTACCAGAGAGCAGTGATAGACTGAACCATTGGGTAGCGATGCATAAGGGGTAATATCGATGGGATGCTTGACCTGACATTGCAAAGGTACCCAAGTAGGTGATGAGAAGATGTCTTTGTATTCTTCCATGACCGTATCCACTTGCTTCTGCTGCATGAAGAGGTTGGCCACAAAGTTCATGGATGTGGCTGCAACCTTTCACTTACTATGAGAGTGAATCACAAAGAATAAAAAATTCCCAGTCTGATAAATGACCTTCCTTCATTTCTTGGAAGAGATCAAGGAAACAAAACTAGGTGGAACTACCTTAGGTATCTTGTACAATTTATTTTTCAAAGCAATAATAATAATGCGAGGCCTAGACTCATCTACATCATGAAATTTCCATAAATAACGTTGGACAAAAAGAACATCACAAAATTCAAGGGGGGAAACATCACACAATACCTCATATTTGAATGGATTGATGTCATATGATAGGTGACACTGTTGGATGACGCAAAGATCACTTCCTTGACAGAGCCATATGATGGTGTAGGGATATGGGCACGACGTTGTCGGAAGGGATATACGCTTGATGGCCTCTACTAATATGAGATTCTTCTAGCTACTGCTATCTACAATGAAGTGCAGTGGAGTACCTTTTACCCACATTTGTGAAGGAAATATACACTCACCTTCCTCTGGCTCATCGGGTTTCGGGATGGATCTAGGTGGCAGAAACAATGGCACTGGGTTTTGTGTCAATGATTAGTATCCACTTTTCTAGTTCTAACTTAGAATTGGAACCCACATTTGATTCAAATGATTTTACCTCAACCACCAATGACTTCTTTGAGCGGAAATCAATAGTGTTATGCCAGGGGATCTTATGGAAGTCGCACCACTTCCTGGTATATTTATTCATCTTCCCATTTTCCTTATTTTCTTATGGATTGGACTGGTTGTCCTTAGGTTTCCCATCTTTACTCTATCCTTTTTTCTACGGGTTGGGGCTTCCCTTTCTCTACTTCTGATGTTAGTGGTTCCCGGACCCAAACTATTGTGTATTTTGTTTCATCTTCTCCTCGAGTTTGAAGGCATATCGATAGGCCATGCCCAAGGATGAGATGTAAAAAAACTACATTTCTATCTGGATGTATCTATTGAAAACACCGTAGTACTTGAGCACCATATTTATCTCAAAATATTTGATACCCATATCGATGCGCAACGTATGGAAGACATTACTGAAATCTGGCACTGTTTGGTCTCTTTCCTGCCATAGTGTAGTCCATCTTGTATACAAATCATCATAACTTCCAATAGGGTATTATTGTTCCTTAATAACATCCCCAAAGGAAACCCAAGTGGGTGAAACTACAAATAATGTGGATCCTTCTGTTTCCTTGTACTCACATAAAGTCTCCCACCAATCTTTGACATTGGGGGATGGCCTTGAGGAGCGCAAATGTAACATTTTCTATATCGAAAAAGTTGTGGATAGAAAAATACCCTTCTATAAGGTTTAACCATTTATCTATGACATCCACATCTATTTGAACTTCAAATATAGGAATATCAAAATTTATTTGTACGTTGAAGGGGGCAGTGCCTCCGTTTGAGGTGGATGTGTCACTTGTTGACAATTGTCAAAGGATTTGTGAAAAGCTATCCATCATCTCATTTCTTTGTCTCCGAAGGGATTCCTCGAGAAACATTTTTAAAGGATCTCTTGTCCCATAGTATTTATTTTCATCCACCATGGACGGTTTCTTGGGTGTGTGAGAGAATTTTTCATCAAGAGAAACAAGATCGAGATCCAACTCTCTCTACCCTAAACGCGTCAAGGACATGCATTAAAAAAAATGGCAAGGAACATACCACTTTGATACCGCTGATTCAGATTTATGAGCAGAACAAAATTAAACAAAATATTTATAATATTAACATAGAGGAGAAGTGAACAATAATAGAGATACAATAAAACATGACTTCTATTAAATAAGAAAATGTTGAAAACTGTAAAATGCAGACTAAAAACAAACTTGCTAGAATGGTGGCAACTTATCTCTGAGAAGCGATGTGATGACTATGCTCATTCACAAGAACATGAGCATAATGAAGCTCTTAAGGATTTTTTAAAATAAGCATGAATTCCAAAACCCTATAAATCCAAAAAACTAACTCTAGGAGATGAAGTGCCAAAAGTCATGTGGGCCCCGTTGGGGTAAGTTAGTACATCAACTTCCGAGGGTCGTAACTTTTGCATACGATCTATTTATAGGGAGAAATATAGATCATTGGAAAGGTATTTACGAGGATATTCATTTAAGGGGATCAATTAGAGCCTTCAGTTATAATTGAGGTGCATGATCATGAAAACATTTCGTTTAGGCCCTCAAAATGGCCCTGGAAGTTCATGAATCAAAAAACTGCTAAAACTAGTAAGTTGCAAAAACCCTGTTTTGATCTAGTTGGACAAGGTGGGTGGCTATTGATATCCTCTTGGATAAATGCCAATGGAACACTTCTCCAAATTGGAATATAACTTGTGTTGTTGCAGGGTGCCCAAGACCTGTTGAATATGCTTCAAATGTTCCTCCGAAATGTTGTTGAAGATGAGGATTTCGTACAGATATAAAACCATAAAGGAGTTTGTGAATGGTTGTAATATGTCATCCATCATCTGCATAATGTGGTTGGGGAATTATTCAAGTCGAAAGGAATGACCAACCACTCAAAGAGACCTTATTTAGACTTGAATGTTGTCTTCCATACATCATTTTTCTCAATCGACACCTAGTGGTAGCCCGACTTCAGATCAATCTTACTGAAAAACTTGGCTCCCTTGAGCTGACCGAGAAGATCATCAATTTGGGGGATTTAGTACTGGTTCTTGACTGTGATATTGTTCAAGGCTCTGCAATCAATACAAATTCACCATATTCCATCCTTCTTCTATACTAGAACAATTGGGCTCTTGCAAGGTAAGGAGATTGGTATGATGTGGCCCTTCAGATTTTTCTCTTGGATCTGGCATTTGATTTCTTCATTCTTCATAATAGAACACATGCACACAGGTTTTTTAGGAAGAGGAGCACTAGGTTTCAAATCAATTTATTTCTTTACCTGATAGTACACATGCACCCTAGTAGGTTAGGCACATATGTCTTTGTGATCTTATACTATCTTATCCACCTATTGTTGATGTGTAGAGAGACCCCGTGCAGAGGTTTTGGTGGTTGCATTGACCTTCTTTTCACCTTCCTACCAAACCATAAAGATTACAAATATCTTGGTCTAATAGACCACCTTTCTGCACTAATTTGTGAACATCAAAGAGACCATAGTAGTTGGGACTGCCTCTGGTAACTTGTAGAGTTGATCTCCCAAAGTAATAATGACACTGCAAGGCCTAGATTCATAAACAAGATGAAAATTCCACATAAATGGTTGTCCTAACAAAAAATCACAAACGTAAAGGGGGGAAACATCACACAATGCCTCTTCTTTTAAGGGTTTTATGTTGTAGTGCAAGCAACATCGTTGGATGAAAAGGATGTCCTGTCCCTGGCTGAGTCAAATAATGGTGTATGGCTGAGGATGTGGCGTTGTTCTCAGGTTCAACCTCTTGAAGACCTATGTTGAGATTATGTTCTTCTATATACAACTATCAACAGTGAAATGGAGTGGGGTCCCCTTCACCCACATATGTGAGTCTAAGAGATTCTCCCCTTATTCTATCTCCTATGGTTCCACTGACTGGAATTTTGTGGTAGCAATGGTGACACTGGGTTTTGCATTAATGATTTATTTTCCCTTTTCTAGTTTTTTAATCAGAGTTTGGGTCAACATTTGACCTTGAGGATTTATTCTCAACCAACAATGACTTTCTGGAACGACATTCATCAATATTGTGCCAAGTGATTTTGTGGAACTCACACCACTTTCCAGTGTCCTTCTTTGACTTCCCATTAGCCTTATTTTTTGGTGGCTTGCACTGGTTGTTCTAGGAATAGTCATCCTTTCTCTATCCTTTTCCCTAGGAGTTAGGGACACCCTTACCATACTTCATCTATTGCGGATCCGCAGATCCGAACTCCCACTTGTTCTACTGCTTAAATTTTTTCTCTATTTTGACAACATATCAATAAGCGGCTCCCAATGAGGAGATGTCCAGAAACTAGATTTTGGTTTGGATGTACCTGTGTAGAGCCTCATGGTATTTTAGAACCAAATGGTGCTCAGAGTCTTTGATACCCATATTGGTGCGCAAGGTATTGAAGGTATTTTTGAACTCTGACACTGTTTGGCCCCTTTCTTGACACAGTGTGGTCCATCTCGTGTATTAGTCGTCATAGTTTCCAACAGGGTAATATTTTTCCTTAAGGGAATCAACAAAAGCTGCCCAAGTGTGTCCTGGCCCAAAAGTGACAGATTCATCCTTGACATGTTGTTTTTTGGGCATAGGCCTGGTTTGGGAAGAAAGTCTATTTTTGGTACAGACCTATTTTTGGGAGAAAGATCTGTTTTAGGAACAAGCCCATTTTTGGACAAAAAGTCATATTTTTGGAGCACGTGCAACATGTGGCAGGAAAGCAACACACAGTGAAAGAAGGAAAATTACCATGTAGGAGGAAAGCAACGTGGCACGTAGGCAACATGCCTAACCATGATAGGGTTAAGGTTTTTGAAAAATATTATAACAACTATAATCATATAAAGGAGTATAAATAAGGACCTAGGAGGTATAGGAAGAAGGTTCAATATGTTTAAAAGTTCAGTCGATAATTGTAAGAAATTTTGTTATGATTCTTAAAGTAGAGATGAATAAATTAGTCCTCGAGGGTTAGGTCACAGGATGAGGATCTTGGTGTGATTCATTCATCCTCACAGAGGGTAATTACCCTCATTTTGATTGTATTACTAAATATGTAATGTGCGCAACACACGATTTTGCAGCTGAATGAATAAAAGAGAAGAGATGTCAGATCTTTATGGACGTATCCCCAAGAGGGGGTGAACCACGATAAACCTTGTATTCTATGTTATTCTTGTTGAATGATTTACTTTTCTATTGATCATTAGCTCAATAATGAATGGTTAAAATAGTTATATCAATATGCAAGCATAGGTTTAAAGATGAATGAATTGTAGAAGTAGATGAATGATTAACAAGGATAATGTATAAGGGAGAAAGAACCCAAACACAATCCCCACTCAATCCTAGACTGCAAACACCTAAGTATTGTAGTCCCCCATAAAATCCATCTCAGGTGAGATTGTGTTGTGCACCCTATGTGCAATGTTGCCTTCTGGTTTACTAGGAGGGTGGATAGTTTTGAGGGTTTTGTTGGAAACCTGTTTGAGATTAGAACTTGGGTCAACTAAATAAGAATTAAGACAACAAATGGTTTTGTTTCCAATTGGAACTGCATAGGATTGAGTGAACGAGATCTGTGGAAGATAAACATGAAGGATAATAGTATAGAAGGGAATGTTTCAGCCATGGAATGCAAGGAAGTCAGAGATTAAAAGATGGTTGAAAACAAATGAACTTGAGTTTGCGCAGAAGGACAACATAAACCCTAAGTTAACATAGTGAAAATATATCGATAATACATGTTTAGCGATTTGCATGAAGTCTTTTTCTATGATTTCCTACATTTTTTGTAGGACTGGTTATTCAGGTTAAAGGAAAAACACCCTACGAATCAGATCAGAAAGATGGCGTGGAATCATGTGGAGATCGTGCAATTACAACAAGTTAATAAAAATTCATGCGCACAGTAGATTTATGGTTAGATAATATTGTTGCAGGGTTTATCACTGAATTTGTAGTAGATACCACTAAGTCCTACACCACAACAAAGCAAGATTTTCTAAAGGGATCCATAGGTAGGTACATCATATCGTTGTATACTTCAATCAATATTTTATTTTATGAAAACTGTAATACCCCAAGACCAAGCCCCAGTTGTAATGTGAATGTGAATATGTTTTATAGGATGGTGAGCCAGATTGTTATAGGCCATAAGGATTATGTTATTATTAGGCTGAAAATCCTAGATGCTAAAGACCATTGAGCCTATTTTTGTATATTTAAACACTCATATCATTAATGAAATACATAGCTAGGTGTAGACTGACCATGATAAAAGAGTATGGGGGACTAAACTCTACTAGGAAGGGAAAGGGGGGGTAAGAGCCTAGGAAAGGGGCTAATATAGAGGGATTATATCTAAGGGAATATTGTAATACTATTCCTAGAGACCAAGGCATGTATAATCTTATGATATCCTAAGTTATTATGAGAAAGAGAAATGAAATACAAGTGGAGAGAAACAAGCTCCTGGAGGGCCATGTGTCATCAAGGGAGAATGCAAATAAATGTGGGGAAATTATTCCATTTCAGACTCACCCATTCATTCTTCCCTTGCACCCTAGAATTCACCATTCTCCCCAGTCACAAGATAATTCATGATTCTTTCCAGTCACACTAGTCTTTGACCTCTACAATACAGAAGCTTTACACACTACCTCCCTGTCATAGGTAGCTTACCCATACTACATCCGAGCTAGTATTGTTCCCTAAATATTTTTTGTTGCTGCCATCTCCATTCCTTGTCTAGATCATGGTTGTTTCCATCACCCGTAACCTTCTACTTATGAACAATTCCCCTCGCTGTTGCTTCCAACATCTGTGCTATCACCTATACCTGGCTAACTTTAGATATGGATTGAAGAAGTAGGTTGTCAGGACCGTGGGATTGAAGAGGTAGGTTGTCAGGCCTATGAAAACCTCTCTCTAGGTGAGAGAATTACTAGGAATTGAATTCCTGAGGGAGCCCAACTGCAGCTACAGTGCTCTAATATTCCATATCTATCCTGTTGTTGAAGCCATGGAAGGGAAGTGAGGAAGCAGAAGGATAGTTGAGGAGAGAAGGGGCACACTTCCTGGGGTGGGGAAGGCATGTGGGGAATGAGATACTGTGGGATGATAGTTTGAGTAGGAACCTAGGATGAAATACTTCATGTTGTATGTGTAGGTTCAGCCTGGTTAGAATCCCCTTTACCTGGGTGGAGTTTATTCCCAGTTCGGGGGTGAACCACTGTTGAGAGTTCTGAGCAGTGTGGTCAAAGGCTGGGAGGATTGTGGAAGGTATGCACACATTGGTGGCCATATATTAAGAGATAAGTATCAATTGTGTGTGAATTATGTGTTTTGTATTTATACATGCTTCTATATTTATGGGCTTTTCCTGTGTATGCTACATGTATACTTTTTACTGTTGTTTCTGCATGATTCTGTGTAGTTTTAGAATATATTTGTTTGTTTAAATTTATATAAATATATACAGTGGGAATTAATATTGACCTAAGTATGGGGATGTTACAATATGGTATCAGAGCTTTGGTTTTCAACACTAATCATGGATTGGGACGTGTAAGTGGAAATTCAAGCAAACGTTTCAGAGTGAATTTTGTCGAAATGGACAAAATTCAAGTTTCAGAGTGTCCATGAGTGCCAAGAGGGAATCACGAGAAGAACTTAGTTGTGTTTGAAATATTACGAGGTGTAGTGTTTCGAGAAACTTCAATGACCATAATATCTATTTTGGAAATATTAAAATCCTCCACAGTTGTCAGAGCTGGGAAGGGAGTGCGACGATTAACCTTCAAGCCCTTGAGAGTTCGTTTCTTCGACAATTTTTAAGATTTTGACAAAAGGAGGCAAAAAACTCGAAGCTCCGAAGTCCTGAAGTGAATGTCCACTGTATATCATTTGGGATAAGTAAGACCGTTGGATCCCCTAAGTGGTTTAACAGTCTGACGTTCAGGGAAATCTGGTTGTGGTTGCACGTAGTGGAGTTTTCCCCGAAGTCCCGAAGTCCAGAACTAGCCTGGACCATTCATGTTCGGGGAAATGTGTCTGAATATTAGCAAGTATTTAGGAATTCGATGTTCATGATATTTGTGGTGTACAGTGGAGAAGTCTCCTGAAGCCTGAAGCACTGAAGCTCCGGAGATCTCCTGTTCGGGAGTTCACTGATTCAGTGTTCGACAGTTCGAGGGTTGCGTGGTGTTCAACAACAAAAATATTAGAAGCCTGAAGCTTCGGAGCACCGAAGTATTAAATATCGAGAGAATGCTTATTCGAGAGTTCTGATGAAAGTTGCAGAAGAAACCTTCGAAGCCCAAAGTTATGAAGCTTCGTTGCCCCAAAGTTGAAGTTAGCATATGTTTGGAAATCCAGCATTTGGGTGTTTTGAAGTGTTATAGTGTGAAGTATTCCAAATCCTAAATCTCTGGAGTGCCAAAGTATTAAAGATCCATAGAGCGGTGATTCACGGAGTCAACCACTTCAATGTTCGAGAGAAATGTTGTTTTGTGTTGTGAAATCCTCCAAAGCCTGGAGTCTCGGAGCTCCTATCGACCATTGATCTCAGCCAAGACCATGGACTGTTGATTCTTGAAAACATCGAGGGTTTTTTGGTTCAAAATTCAAAAGAATTGAAGAGTTTTGTAGTAATATCCTTTGAATCTCGAAGTATCGAAGTCCCAGAGCGCCAGATTGACGTGGCATGATGATGTACATTGTCACCTAGGATGAAGTGGACCCACTTATGCATTCTACATGTCAACTTGATTTGTGCCTTTTATAGACTTTATGTGCCAATTGGAACTCGACAAGTGTCACTCATTGATTGGGCTATGTGTCATCTCCATATTTTGACACGCAGCACCCCTAATGTGTAGTACTAAGAAGACCCTGATAGTTCATAAATTCATCATTCAAGAGTTTACAGGTGCGAAGTTGTAAAGACATTCAAAGTATGAATATCTGGAGAGCCTCTTTGGGAGTTCCCTAGTTTGGAATTTGGGATAAATAAGGTTTTAAGTTAGCAGATCTCTTGAAGCCCAAAGTTCTGAAGTATTGGAGCCCCAAAGCTCTGAAGAAGAATCTGTTT
>ML828437.1:74971-92994 GCA_009831015.1 Picea engelmannii | reverse complement strand
CGAAGCCCCAAAGTCTCGAAGCTCTAGATAAGTGCCTTTCAACTAAACACTTGGTCATAGCCGTGGTCACATTATATTTTGGCCGAAATAAAAAGGGGCTAGTACCTGAATTTTGAAAATTAAAAGACAGAAAACAACTTAGAGAAGGAGCCCATAGATTTTTGAAATGTATGGACCTGCAAATAAGGGAAATTACAGAATCCTTTAAACCTAAAAAGAGTATTCAACATGGGTCCAAGAGCTATTCGACTCTAAAGAAGAAAAAAAAATGTACAGGGATTACATCATGGAAAATAAAATTTTCAAATACCCATAACTTTCTGCTCAAGACTCAGAATTGAGCATGGAAGCAAGTGTTGGAAAGGTCTTGAACAATAGAATATAACTACTCATTCATAAAATTTATCTAGGCATGAAATTTTCAGGAAAATCAAAAGAAACAATTCTGATGTATTATGGAACCCAAAATGATTGAGACAGTGGAGGACATGGGTATAAGTTTACCTAGGATCTATGCAGCCCTGGACAACAAGAAAGTTGAGTTTAAGTCACATATGATTGAAGTGGAAGGTAATCTCAAAAAACAAACCATTTCTATTTTTAATTGATTCAAGGTCTATTCAAAGTTATATAGATCCCAAGATGGTGGAAAGATTGTAATTGCCAAGAAACAAGCATGGAAAATCTTATTTGGTGAAACTGACTACAATAGATAAAAGAAAAATTAATGAGATGGTTAAGGCATGTCCGATGGACATGAATGGACTAATCACAAAGGCAGACTTGGAAATCCTACCTTTAGGTTCTTATGACTTTCTAATTGGTATGGATTGGTTGGACCAACACCATGCTATACTAGACTATGATAATAAGACATTTACTTGCCTAGATGAAGAATGGAACTGAAGGACAGTGTAGGTAGTTCCCAAGGCAGTAACTGTCATAGAAATTTCAAGATTATAGTTGAAGAAATATTGCAGAAAAATGATGGTTTTATGGAATATGAGAGTTTTGACCTGGTATCAAGAAGGAGCTGAAGAACTTGAGGACATAATGTTATGCCAAGAATATCCCACAAGATGATCAAAGGCCAAGACCGAAGAATGTTAGGATATGAATCTAGGTGCAACCATGAATTTTAGGAGTCCACTATAGGAAATACACTCATGTTAATCAAGGTGCTCAATTGAATTGGGTATGAGAGTAATTGATGTAGTGAATGATGTAGTGAAATTCCATTCACTCTAAAGGATTCCAATGTACAGATAAGGAAGTAGACTGTGGGAATATCTTCTCTAAAAGATTGATAGCTTAAAATGTTGTTTCTTTATGATAAAGAGAAACAATGAGTATATTTGGAGATAAGATGTAACATCTCCAAGGATCAGTCCTACAATTTGTAGATAGCACCTCCATTATTGCTATTAGAGTGATAAGTGGAATCATGGTATGAAGGACATCAATATGGTATGATAGAAGTTGATTATGCAAGTCAAGTTGAAATCAGATGGGTCAAGACATGAGGGAGTAATGGTTCATTAAGAAAATCCAAGTGCTGATATGATCAGTCAAGGAAAGGCTAAATCAATTTTCTTCAATAAATAAATTAGTGTTAAATATCCAAGGTTAATCTGGGATCATGACTAGAAATGTAATTTGGTCATGTAGGATTTGGATCAGAGGGATCAAAGTAATAGTGGAATGCTGAAAATTAATATCAGCATAATATATGGGTACAAGTGTGAAAAGTAGATAATAAATATTCTAGCATGAAGATATAAATTCAAGAAGAACTTCAAAGAGAAATGAATTGCTGAAGAGGAATCAATAAGGAATCATGAAGAAGAAAACGGTTCTACGCTTGGTATAGAATGCATAAAAAAAAAAAATGTACCTGACAAGAATCCATCTCAAGTGGAATAGATCCATGAGTGACATTTCCAAAGGTTGGAAGCATCATTGGAAATTATGATGATAAATTAAAATTAGTGTTAATTACTTCCAGATTAATTCTATGTAGCTGGCGAAGAAGGCATATGTGCATCCTTATAATATGCTAGAGATTGGCTACACAGGTCACGTTTGAGGCTAGTTGGCTAAGAAAAGAGAAGAGAAGGGTGAAAGAAACTTCAAATGCTAAATTATTCAGTCAGGAAAGGGATGAAGCAGTTCATTCCTTAAAAGTAAATGGATGTTGAAGATCCAAAAGTCTAAAAGACAAGATGATTGGAATTATAATTTGTCCAAGTGTGAGTTGGGTTAGATGGATCTAGAATATAAATGAATACTAAAGGTTACTATCAACTTAGTATTTGGATGGAAATGAAAAAGTAGCCAATATTAATTTGGCTAGAAAGTGCTCAGGGAAGAATTAATCATGTACAATGATTATAGTGAGAGCATAAGAAGATTCAATAATCTAGGAAGAATTGAAGACTTCTGGGATCAAAAAGGAAAAGTGATACAGGGAGAAAGAACTTACTGCAATTAATGTAACAACAATTATGTTATGGCTTGTTGGACAACCATACACAGGAAGAGAGAATTCTTGCATGTTTGCAAGTGCTACTACTGATTTTGTTGCATATGGAAGGAGGCAACATAAATATGAAGTGTTGATTATAAGGTTGATAAAGGAGGCATAAGAGATTCTATTATTATCAACTAACTAGGTAACATGAAATTCATTTAATGGAAGCTATGCAAGTAAGTATTTTATAAAATTATGTTGCATAATTGCTGAAGGGAATTTAGGTAATAATTTCCTCAGCCAGATTTATTCATAAAATCATAGTATTGCATTATTTGAATGCATAAATGGGAATATGATACCACTAGGTGTGGTAAAGGATAGAGACCTATAATAATTATCAAAGATTCTTAGTTTTGATGAACATATTGACATAGTAGCATGTCATGTTAATTTGGTTATGAGTTAGCAACCAAAGCAATAAAGGGTATGGACCTGTTATAGGAATGGATGCCAGAAAAGATATTCATGTATGAGACCATGACATGGTTGGTTATGGAAAGATATGGTTATGGAAACGATATGTACCACATTATGTCCAATGAACTTCCCACCTTTAAATAATACTTGGACTATGACCTTTTTTCTAACACTAATGAACACCACATAATTATATTCTTGGTGTAGTGTTCAGGTCGAAAAGGAAGGCATCCAAATAATTAAGAAGACAATAGGAAGAGTATGGAGAATGTGTCAAGGCATTGCCCAGACTTCCAATTTACCAATGGTGAGATGCATGACTTAGATATAGAGCATCAAGAAAATCAATGAAAAAGTGCATTGAATAGATATGCATTGAGAGTTTCACTCATGCATAGTAAGTAGTATAGTTTCAATTATGCATGATAAAATTGTCATGCTTGGATGCACTTTTTGTGAATGCATGCATATATGTTATTTAATGGAAATAATAATACTAACAACTGAAATTTTACAAACTCATGGAGTTGAGAATGTTTCAAGTGTTGTTAGGACATTACAATAGGAAAGTTGCAATTCAAGTAGTCACATGAGCATTGACTACAAGAAATTTTCTGTTCAGAAAATAGAGTAAGGAACTTACTAATATTAATGGTGAACATGCATATGCGTAGAATGATAATTCGTTCTATTTAATAAATGGTTTGGTAGTTGTGATTGAATTTTTAGTTGTAGACAATCCTAAGATCACTTCGTAAGGTTTTGGTATATATTGCAATGAAAGTATGATGTACAGGAAATATTGATAATCTCTTGGCTGAATGGAAGAAAGAAGCATTGCAGGAAAATTTTTATTCAATATGGTGCTTGTTGAAAGCCAGAAGGAAGACTACATCCTACTATTGCAACAACCATGAAAAATTTTGAAACAAAATTTCATATTTTGGGGAAAATTTGAATTACTTATGAAATATGTTTGAGTTTCTAAATGAATTTTTATAATGTTCTCACATGATAACTACATGTGTGTGATGCAAATGAGATAATGTTGATTAAAGTTGGAATGCTTGGAAATAATAATTACTATTGAAGACATTGGAGCCCTATAAATGTAGAAATTTGGTGGGGTTCTAATAATGAGTGGGTTCTCTCCTTATGTGTGAAATCCTTGGAAAGATGGATCACTGAAGGACTATGTGGCATTGAAGGGATTCCTGATCCTGGAAGGGTGAGTGAAACAAGGAAGAGGCAACTCAAAAGTGCTTAATGCATGGTATATGTCATAACGAGGGTGTGTCAAATGGAACAGTGAGATGAAATTATTTTCTGAAGAATCTCTATGGAATAGAGAAAATGACTTCCAACTACAATATGAATACAAGAAATGGTGCTTGAAATTAGAGCACTAGGTGGATAACAAGCTTCCAATAGCAAAAGTTTGATGCTTTTTGAAGAAATTTGATTTGTTCATGGTATAAAATGCACTTGGGACAATTCATAAATAAGGGGAGGGGATTTTAATACCCCAAGACCGATCCCTAGTTGTAATGTGAATGTGAATATGTTTTATAGTCTAGTGAGTCAGGTTTTATAGGCCATAAGTCTTGTGTTATTATTAGGCCGAAGATCCTATATGCTAAATACCATTGAGCCTATTTTTGTATATGTAAACACTCATATCATTAATGAAATACATCGTTGCATGTATATTGACCACGATAAAAGAGTATGGGGGGATAAACTCTACTAGGAAGGGAAAGGGGCGGGCGAAGATCCTAGGAAAGGATCTAAGCTAGAGGGATTATCTCTAAAGGACTATTATAATACTATTCCTAGAGACTAAGCATGGATAAATATTATGATGTCCTAGGTTCTTATGAGAAAGAGAAATGAAATACAAGTGGAGAGAACTGATATCCTGGACGACCATGTGTCATCAAAGGTGCATGAAGATAAATGTGGGTAAATTATTCCATTTCAGACTCACCCAGTCATTCTTCCCTTGCACTATGGCGTTCATGATTCTGCAGTCACAATAGTGTTCAACCTATACAACCTAGAAGTTGTATGCAGTACATCCTTGTCGCGGGTAGCTTACTCGTATTGCATCTAAGCCAATACTATTCCCTAACTATTTTTTGTTGTTGCCTTCTTCATTCCTTTTCTGTAGCATGGTTGTTGCCATCACCTGTATCCTTCAAGTTATGAACAACACCCTGTTCCTCTCTTGAACGTTGTTGATGCCAACATCTGTGCTATCACCTGTGCCTTCACCTGTACCTGTACCTAGTTAACTTGAGAGTTGGATTGAAGAAGAAGGTTGTTGGGCTCGTGGGATTGAAGAGGTAGGTTTACAAGCTTGTGATAAACTCTCTCCAAGTGAGAGAATTGTTGGGAATTGAGTTTCTGAGGGAGCCCAACTACAACTATAGTGCTTTGAGACTTCCTGTCCAAGCCAATACTATTACCTAACTATTTTTGTTGCTTCCATATCTGTTCCTTGTCTAGAACAGGGTTGTTTCCATCACCCGTACCCTTCCAGTTATGAACAATGCTCTGTTTCTTACCTGAACGTTGTTGATGCCAGCATTTGTGCTATCACTTGTTCCTTCACCTATACATGTAACTGGTTAACTTGAGAGTTGAATTGAAGAAGTGGGTTCTCAGGTTTGTGGGATTGAAGAGGAAGTTTTTCAGGCCTATGATAAAATCTCTCCAAGTGAAAGAAATGTTGGGAATTGAGTTCCTAAGGGAGACCAACTATAGCTACAATACTCTAAGACTTCATGTCTGACCTGTTGTTGAAGCCTTGGAAGGGAAGTGGGGCAACCGAAGGATTGTTGAGAAGAGAAGGGGAACACTTCCTGGGGTGGGATAGGAATGTGGGGAATGCGATACTGTGGGATGATAGTTTGAGTAGGAAACTGGGATGAAATGATTTCTTTTTCCTGTGTAGCTTCATCCTGGTTAGAAACCCATTTACTCGGGTGGAGTTTAGTCCCATCTTGGGGGAGACCTACTGTTGAGAGTTCTGAGAAGAATGGTATAAGGTTGGGAGGATCATGGAATGTATGTGTTAAGCCCTAATATTGGCTCATTACCCCTTAATTGGGGCATTTTACAATAGTAATGTTATTTTATTTATGTTGTCTTTATTCCATTAGCTGTAATTATACCTCCTAGTCTCCTATATATACCAAGGAGACATTTTCATTTGGAATCATCTTGTACTTGAACATTTAAGTGGGGTAAAAGGAGGTTTCCCCCTCAAAGAGGCTTATTATCTGAAATTATCTCTTTTTCAAGGCGTTGAGTACTTTTTTTGAGGTTTTTCTATGCTATATTGATATTTGGTTCTTAACATATGGTATCAGAGCTTAAGGTCTTGGGGTTTTGCTGCTACATCTGAAATACCTTGGAATTTTTTCTATAACTATTTTTATACAATGTTTCAGAAGGAATGGCTTGGCAGATATTTAGTAGACGGAGCAAGGTATGTTGGGTTAAAATTTCAGCTCTTGAGGCCTTATACTTTCGGAGATACAACATGTACAAGATAGGGTTCTGGAATCATTATGAACTGAGTCATTGCAGAATTTTCGCTATAAAATTATTTGTGTAACATTTCAGACCCTAATCTATGGAGGATATTCATAGAAATAAGTAAGTTATATGTGGTAAAAATTTCATATTATGGGTCATCTTAAATTTTTAGATACACCTTGTGGAAGATAGGGTATTTAACTAGTCTTATTGACTAGTCTTAAGAAGGAGTTCTAGGTAAAACAATCATAACTTCTTCCTAGAGTATCCAAATTGAGTGGGACTAGTTTCATTGGATAGTGGACAGTCTGTTGTATTTCTAGTACAAGTTTCATAATTTTATATCAATCATTTTGTGCGGGGCACGCTATACAAGTGAGATCTCTTGGAAAGGCCAAAAATCAGCAAGTTGTGGGGAAGTTACCATAAATTCCACTTTGCACATCCAATTTTGATCAGACCTGTGGCATTGCAGAGAAGAAATATCAAAGAAGTACATAAAATAAATTTTCATACCTAGATTGGCCGAAACTTGGGATATACAATAGAAGAAAGATTGTCTAGCATAACCACCTCAAAATCAAGGTTCAAAAGTGATACTTGGCCAACATGCCACCCAAAAAGGGAACTTCTACACCAAATAAGCCTCCAGAAAATCATACTTGGACTCTTGATGAAGGTGAAGAAATGCATAGGGACATAAATGATTTACAAAAGAAGATAGTAACAAAAGATGAACTACAAGAGATGGAAGCTAAGTTGGAGGCAAAGATGGATAGTTTAAAAGAGGAGATCATGGAAGTATTGAAAATTTTCATAACAGAGAAGACACCTAAGAGTGAAAATGCATCCCATGAAATTCATGATGAGGACACAAGGAAGGTGAATCAAGAATTGAGAAAATCCAACTTTGGGTTGAATACCAACCACGTTCCTAAGATCAATATGAGGAAGTTTGATGACAAGGAACCAATCACATGGATACTTCAGATGGATCAATCACAAAAAAGAAAATGCAAACTTAAATAATTAATGAACATATTTTCTAATCCAGTAATCATCTCGAAATGATAATATTTACAAGATGAGGTAAAAGCATCTACAAAAAATGTAATTTCTTGTTCAAGTAATGAAATCGTGTAGGGCTACCAACACTAGCTTTCTAAGCATCATTCCTATAACAAGTTATTATATTTTATTTTCTTTGGTTATTGCCTCATACCCAATTAACATGACATTCTGCTATGTCAGTGTGTGCATTTAAAAGCTAAAATCTTTGATAACTATAATAGGCCTCTAGCCTTTACCACACCTAGTGGTAACTTAATCTTGTCAATGCACTTAAACAATACCATATAGTGTATTAAAAACTTCAATTTGGGGGAATTCTTACCTGAATTTCCCTTTGGCAATTATGCAACATAATTTCCAAAAGAGAAATACTTACCTGCATGGCTTCCATTAAATGAATTTAATACTGCCTGATTAGTTGATGACATTCAAAGCTCGCATGCCTCTTTATCATTCTTTAATCAACATCCCATCCTTCTGTTGCTTCCTTCCATATGTAGCAACATTATCAACAACACTTGCAAACATGCAAGCATTCCCACTCGTTATGGTTTTCCCAACAAGCCATAAAATACCTGCTGCTATAGTAATTGCAATGACTTCTTTTCCCCTGTATCACCTTTCCTTGTTTATCCCAGAAGTCTTCCATTCTTCCAGATTCCTGAATCTTCATGTGCTCTCCACTATAACCAATGTGCATGATTATTTTTGGTCTGAGCACTTTCTAGCCAAATCACTCTTGGCTTCCTTTTCTTTTCCATCCAAATACTAAACTGTTATCAACCTTCTGCTTTTATTTACTTCCTGGACCATCTATCCCAACTCAAACTTGGGTGAATTATAATTCCAATCATGTTGGTTTATAGAATTTGGATCTTCAACATCCATTTATTTTTTAGACTGAACTACTTCAACTCTCTCTAGACTGAATACTTTAGTATTTGGGTTTTCTTCCTCCCTTCTCCACTACTTTCCAACTAGCCTCAAACTTGTCTTGCATAGCCAATCTCTTAGTATGTTGTAAGAATGGACATATGCCTCCTACTCTAGCTGCAGAGAATTAATTAAAATTACTTAACACTCTTTTTAATTTACCCTCAAAATTTCAAGGACTACTTCCACCCTATGGAAATTTCACTTAGGGCTCTATGCCACTCGATATGGATTTTTCTCAAGAACCATCTCTTTTGCATTCAAAACCATGCATAGAACCATTTTTGTCTTCATGGTTCTTTACTGACTCTCTATGAAGCTTCATTTCACTTTTAAGTCTTTCTTGACTTTGACATATCCATGCTATTGTGGAAATATCTTCAATACCTTTGGAATGCATAAAAAATCCTCTATTATTCTCACTTTACCTCTTGGAATGTTTTCTTGCATTCCCATTTTCTTGATATCTACCCCATGAATTCTTCTTCCATTATTCTAGGATGTTCATGGACTTGCAACTACATATCATGTTGATATTAACTTTCAACATTTCACTATTATTTGGATCCCTCTAATCCAACTCTTACATGACCCAATTATATTTCCAGTCATGTTTTATGAGTGACCTTAGACAACTCACACCAACTTCCTTCTCGAGGTACTTGATTTATCCCTTCCTTAACTGATCATATCAACATTTGGATTTTCTTTCTCGATGTTACTTTTCCCTATCTTGACCAATCTGATTTCAACCTACCTTGTACAATCCACCTCTATCATGCCATAATAATGTCCTTCATACCATACTTCTACTGCGCACTCTGATAACCATAAGGGAAGCATTACTCTATAATTGCATAGCTAATCCCTGGATATGATGCACTCTTTAGCCAAATATGCAATAATCCTCTTTCTTTATATGATTAATATCATTTTGATAGTCAATTCCTTTTATAATAGATCCGACTCCAATGCATTGCTTACTTTGTATATTGGTTTCTTTGGGAGTGAACTCACTTTCACTAATTCATTCACTACATGATCTATTCCTTTTCCCAAATTCAAATGAATACCTGACTAACATGAGATGACTTCTTGTAGTGGCTTCCAAAGACTTTATGGCTGCACCAAGATTCATACCTTAACCTTTTGTAGTCTTGGCTTTTGATCATATTATAAAATATTTTTTTCATAGCACTCTTTCTCTAAGTACCTCTTCTTATTTTTAACTAAATTTCAACCTTTTCACCTGCTAATAACTAAAAAATTTTAACTCTTCAAAAATGTGCAGCCAACAAAACTTCATCAGGTTAACTGACTCAACAATTTCATGAAAAATATGAACCATTCTGGTTCAATAATATATCATAATTCTTTCTTTTGATTTCCTAAAAAATTGAATGCCCAGATCAATTTTATGGGTGGATAAATATATTCTATTGTCCAAGAATTTTCCAACGCCTACTCCCATGCTCAATTATGAGTCTTGAGCAGAACGTTATGGCTATTTGAAAATTGCCCATTAATGTTTATGTTCATACATCAACTTGGCGCAATTATGCACCGTAATTATGAAATTTCGCACCTACTCCATTGGATTTTTTGTAGGATCTCAATTGGGTTTCCTCATATAAATATTCTAGGCATTCTGACCAAGTTTCAACTTTTTCTGGGTTTCGGGATGCTAGTTACAGCCTACTGAAGTTCTAGGCCAAAATACCATATTGTAACTGATATGCTACAGGTACCTTCCTTTCCATATTAAACATCTTTAACATTCCCAGACATTTAATTCATCTCTAGTACTATCATTTATGTTTCAATAGCTTTCCATTGACTACTTCTGAGCCTCAATCTGATTCTGGAGCAGAAAGTTATGGCTCTTTGAAGTTAGATGGGTCTTAAAATTTACCATTCACTATTTGTGTTGTAACTTTCTCATAAAAGCTATGTTTGACAAACGATTTACACCATTAGAAAGCTCTCTCCGAGCTCTTTTATTTGATATGTAGAGACAAATTGTGCCTTGGAACACTCTATTCTCTTGGTTTTTGAATAGCTAAAAAAGTTGTTAAGGCCCTCAAAAACGCACTGTAAAAAGATGATGTTCAAATGATATAAAACGTCGCAGAAAATCACTGGTTTTCTGTTATTATTCACCCTCCAAACGACTCTGTGCACACAAATTTCAACCAATAAACCCATATTTACCATGTGTAGCAACAACACAAGGTAAATCATGCTTCGCGCACATTAGAACCACTGCGTATCACTTATTTGGTGTGCCAATAACTTGCACGCACTACTTTTATATCGCGCGCCAATATCCATCGCGCATAGTTTTTGTACCATGCACCAATATCGAATGCACACAGTTTTTGTATCGCATGCTGATATTCTGTGTGGATTTCACTCGACGTGCTGCACCATGCCAAAGTTTAGTATGCCCCACCGCACACCAATACTTTGCACGCACCATCACTAAATTGTTGTGCGACAACATATACCCACATTGCGCGTGCACCAACCAAAATCCTCTGTGCTCTACCAATACTGTGCACACCATGCATTCCATTATTGTTTTTCCTCGCAGAACCAAAATTTAGTTTGCACACATGCACACCAACATTTTCCACCCGGTGCCTAAAATTTAGTGCGCACACCCGCATACCAACATTTTCCCACGCAGTGTCAAGATTTAGGGCGCGCACTAGCACACCACTATTTTCCCGCGTGGTACCAAATTTTAGCACGCGCACCCGCATGCTAACATTTTTCCGCGCAGTGCCCAATTCTTACATATCTCAAGATTTTACTGTGCAGTATGCATTTTTAGTGCACGCACCCGCGCATCAATTCCTCGTGAATTCCGCTGTAGAAATTGGGGTTTTTTTCTAAATTTTTCCCCAATTCACCATAGACATTCAGCAACCACAAAATTCATGCAATTTCACCCCAATAACACTAATTCAACCTCTTCAACAACAAATTGTTGTGGGTTGACATTTCTGGAATGGATTTTTCCCAAAATCAATTCACGAATTGAGAATTTTAATTATAAAACTCGCTCCAACTGTCATGGTTTCACTGTGACTTCAAATTTGACCAATTCCAGGTCTGAATTTACTAGAATAGATATTAAATCAACAATATCTCACCACATGGCCAAATTTCTCAATTTTCCCATGAATTTAACAACCGAAATTGGGGCTTTTTCCCAATTCCACACAATTATTGTTACTTTTTACCATGGATGCTCGACAACTTGAAATTTGGCCACTTCCAAATAAATCCTCTGTGACATTTCGCTTCAACTCAAATTTCTCGGCCCATCTAGGCTCAGTGTTGAAAACTAAAGCTCTAATGCCATATTTTAATGTCCCCGACCATCCATGCCAAACCACTCTACGCCAGAGAACTCTTACGTTCTCTCTGTGGAACATACTGTAACATACCCAGTATCCAACTGAGCTATGCCACATAAATTTTTTGAACTGCATGAAATTAAAATACATACACACAGAACTCTCGCAAAAACATATATAGATAACGTAAACAACCAAATACATATGTAAATGCATGGATTCACACTGACATAATAGTAAACATATACATGAAGCATATACAGGAAATACCCATAAAAATAAACACAGTTATAACCACACATATGATAACCCATAAAAATAAGCACGTAAATAATAATGCAACATGTAAATTTATCACACAATTGGCATTTATCTTGGTAAGAATGTCACCAACTGTGTGCATACCTTCCACAAACCTCCCATCCTTAGACCACATTGTTCGTCACTCTCAACACTGAGTCACCTCTGAGCTGGGACTAAACGCCACCTAGGTAAAGGGATTCCTAACTAGGTTAAAGTATCATAGACAACAAGAAGGACTCTGTCTTAGGTGCCAAATCAAACTAACAACCTACAGTCCCTCATTCCCCACATGCCTGTCCCACCCAGGAAGTGTGCTCCTTCTCTGCTCAACAATTCTTTGGCTGCCCCACTTCCTTTTCGAGCTTCAACAATAGGTCAGACAGGAAGTCTCAGAGCACTGTAGTTGCAGTTTAGCACCTTCATGAAATCAATTCCCAACAATTCTCTCACCTAGATAATTGCTCACGGGCCTGACAACCCGCCTCTTCAATATCCCATGGGCCTGAAAACCTACTTCTTCACTCCCTCTCCCAAGCTAACCAGATACACAAACATAATGGCTATGGATACAGGTTCAGGTACAATCATGAAGGTACAAAGGATAGCTCAATGGGTGTGTGAATGCTCATGGATCATTGACTAGATGATGGAAGGAATCCTCGAAAGAATGATGGAAAAGATAGGGAAATGAACTAAGTCCAAACAATACATATGTATGTCCACAACTTGACACTTGTCATGTTGGGAGATACTTTGGCCCACTTGTCCCCAACTTTAGAACTTAGGATAAAATAATTATCCACACTTTATGATTTAAGAAATATTAATATAATATTCCTTTTGGCTTAAGCTCCCTAGATTAGCACTTTTTCTTAACTTTTAGGCCCCTCCCTTTCCCTAACCAGTGGATTTTAGTCCCCCATCTCTTTTATCATGGTTGGTCTGCGTGTAGCGATGTATTTATATTAATGCTGAGACATATACAAAAGTAGGTGCATTGGCCTTTAACATATAGGCTCCCCGGCATAATCAAAACATAAGCATCCTATCTTATAATAACTGGCTCACTAGCCTATAAAACCTAGCATATACACAAAGGCTCCCTAGCCTCAAAATCACACGCACTCAAGTTGCTATGCACAGTATCCTGGAATGTGCACATGTCATCATTTTACTGCACAATACATGCACACACTACACCACGAAAGATGCATGCCAAAAATATATAAATAAAATCACCAGCTTAGGTACATTATTACATTTGCATTTGGGGTTTGACCTGGGGATACTACATGAATTGTGGTGTCCCCCAGCCATAAAGTTTTTGTGCAAAGAGAAGGTTCACTCCAGTGTGGTTCCCATTAAAATAACAGATAAAATAAAACCACTCTTCTCTGATGAAAACATCTCTAATGTCTGGAACGACTTTGAATAGTTCCAGCCCTTGTGGTTATGTTATGTTCAATTTCCAACGCTCTCAGGGATAAACCGTTTCATTCTAACCACTTCTGCTGGAAATGTTGTCTGAATGCATGTGCTAATTTGGTTTCCTTTACAACATGTAGCAATCATTACACATGATCCCACGATGATTACAGTTCAAGGTGAAAACCTCCATGAATTTAGCATAGATTCTATAATCATGGTGAAATTGGTGGTAACTCATGTGAACTCAAGTGATTAGGTACATGCACATGCATGCAAGGTGCCAACAAAACTTGATTTAATTTTTTAAAATTTTCTAAACGTTAAAACCAACAAAACAATGTGTTTTCTGTTGTTTTCGAGAATAGGCACATTATTGCAATCAATGTCCTTTTGCATCAAAGGCTTAGGTTAACCTGCTAGAAACCCACTAGTGACATAAATATAGTGATGTTTGTTATTAAATTCAAACCAAAACATGTATTAACCTTGTAAAGAGAAAGAAAATGATGAAAAAAAAAGGAAGATGATAGAAAATCAAAATGACACAACACACCTTTGAAAAGAAACTAAGTAAAATCTAGGTTCACATATGGATGGGTTGATGGATGAATAGAAGGAAGAGGTGCATACCTAGGATTTAACACTTGTTTTCCAAGGCTTCATAAATCCTTGGCATGTTTCCTCCCATGCCTTCAACTATTTCATCCTCTTGAATGTTGTGAGCAATTCTCATTCTTTCTCATTTACGAGGGTAGTCCCTATATAAGTGATTTCTCTAACATCCCCAACATTGTATAGGTTGTTTCCTTGGCCTTTTCCCAAATGAATATACAGTCTTGTGCTCATTTTGGGCTACTTGAACTTTCTTATTTTCTTGGGTGTTGCTCCTAAAAAAGGGTGGCTTACAACCCTTCTTCCTTTGCTCCTTTTTTCCTTTCATCTTGTCATTCCAAGCCTTTTGGAAAACTAGCCTTCTATTTCTTTTCTCATAAATATTCCTTTCTCTCCTTATCACTTCCTCCAAAGTTTTTGGGTTATCATATTGAATCTTGTCACTATAGGAGGCTAACCCACTTAGAAACCTTTGTGGTTTGAATTTCTCATATTTAATGAAGTCAACATACTTCAACAATTCAAAGAACCTCTTTTCATATCTGTCCATCGTCATGGTTCCCAACTTGAGTTCAAATAACTCTTTTATCTTTCTTTCATAATAATGCTCGGACAAATATTTATCTTGGAAATATCCCTTGAATTTCATCCATGATATCCCCTTCTCATCAAGGTTATTGGATTCCTTAAGATGATCCCACCACATGGTTTCCTTTCCTTACAAGCGGTAGGTGGAAATTCTATCTTCTACCCAGGAGGGGTAATCATGTAGCTAGAAATATTTCTCCATTTCCAATAGCTAGTCCTTGACCTCTTCTCCTTTCCTATGCTCACCATTGAAATTTGGTGGCTTGATTTTCACAAGCTCATCTTGGAAGATGTCTGCCTCATGCCTTCTTATTTACCTCCTAATAGGAGACACACTTGGGATGATACTTGGACCTAGAATTGCATGAGTTATTCTAGTGGATTACCTTGGAGAATGATGGTGACTACTCATGCTTCTTGACTACCTATCATTTCCACGATCATCCCTTTTTTTATTGGATCTAGATGCCGACACTTTTCTAGTGATAGCTACTTGCTTGGTTCCAGATTCCTTGTTGAATTTATTATGCAACATATTTAAGATCTGAAGTATCTCTTCCCAAGCCTTCATAATCCTTTCATTATCAAATCTATATCTATGTGCTTCCCTATGCAATCTTCTCATAGTGGCAGACCCTTTCCTATATCTTCTTCCATTTGACTCTATCTCAAAATTCCCCATTTTGACATCCACACCTATGACCTCCTCCTCATGTTTGTAATATCCCTGATCATCTTCCATAAATTCAATCCTCATATAAGAATCAATTTTTTTTTCCTATACCCTTAATTCTGCAAGAAATGTGCATCTAATAATTTATGTTAGAACATGCATAGAATTGAACATTTCATACATTAGAATACAGGTTATTTCTTCATCAATTTATGAAGGAAAATTTACTCCAATTCAAATTATTATTCCCTTGATGTTTTCCTCTCTGAAACAACATTCCAATGGTTGTACCCATGTCTCAAACTGAATTCTAAGCGAAAAGTCACAACATTTACATGTTGCCAATTTCACTCTTTCACTTTTACAGAAATATATTTATTACTTTATAAGAATTGTAATTTCCCAACTCTAAATTTTGGATGGATATATGTCTTCTACTCTTCAATACCTTTCCAACGACTATTTTTTTTCTCAAATATGAGCTTCGAGCTGAAATTTATGGTCCAGATAAGTTTAGACTGTTTTACCCTATTTATCCTTGCATGTTATAGGTGTTGTATTTCACTCTGAACACATTTCCAGGTACCCATAACCAAATTATGAATTAACTTCTAGATTATATGGGTCATAATCATTCCATCGACTACTCTTGTTCCTCGAACAAACTTCTGAGCAAGGAGTTATTCCTTCTGGAAGTAAAACTAGGGCCAAGATTTTACCCTTACTGTTTTGGCTATAACTTTTTTGGCTATAACTTTCTCATATGAGCTCCATTTTTTGAACCGTTTAGCTCATTGGATAAATATCTTCGATTTATTTTATTTGAGATACAAAGGAAGAGTGCACGTTATTACACTCTATTCTTGCATGTTTTGATTACGTAAAAACATCGGCTAGGGCCTAAAAAATGCCCCGAAAGTTAGTAACCTTCAAAAACCACAAAAAATCGCATAAAATTGAATGTTTTACTATATTAAATTCCCTTTAAATATTACTCATCGATATCAAATATAGAGAAACAAAAAACATTGATATGAATATATCCTCTAGCAAGGATCGAAACTTTCCTTTAGACATGCACAACTCTTTCCCCAATCTATCGACGCGACAATCAACCATCAGCCCAACTCCCCGACAACCGATTTGCACCCAACTCTAAATTGGTCTATTCAAACATTGGGCATCAGTGATATTGGTTGGTGAATGGAAATCCTCACTTATTTGGCCAATTCCCGACCATCGTCCCATCGATGATCAACGATCCCTGACGATTGTCGAAAGCACTTCCCCAAATGGGTCGACTTGACGATTGGCCATCAACTACTTCTAGGTTGACATGGAAACTGCTAACATGGAAAGAAACGTGGATGATGATATTGCATGACACATCATCACCCTCTTCCCTTCATCTTCCATTGGTCAATTCTCTCAGACGACCTGAATAGTTTGTCGAATCGACTGACACCTAACCATTGGCACCTCTATCAATGGTGACTTATCTTGCTTGATTCGAAACACTTTGTCTAATTTGACCGACATCTGGACCATCAGACATCGATGGTAAAATTTGTATAATGGTATAAACAAACTATTTTCCCTGTCTTCCAACCTCACCATCGGTTATTTCTCTTGGTGAACTTTAACACTTAGCAAATTTTCAACATTTCTCCAATTGATCTAGACCATCGATCTCATTCGTTTTACAACCCCCCTCAAATGAATCTTGGTCATTGATTGGATCAAATTTGTCCAACTCTATCAATGCCCATCCATCGACCATCATCCATCAATGTCTCCTCTTGGATAATTCCTATCACTTCACCAAACTCACTGATCTAACCATCGGTCATCATCGGATTCTATTGTCGAACCTCACACTTAAATTTTTTTGACAAAAAACCTAGGTGAATATAGGCAGTCAATCCGATCTATTTTCTAAATGGTTGAAAATGAATCCTAGAAATTGATTCGTTCAACCTTCCAAATAACCAATACCTTTAAGTATTTTTGAATTTCTCATGATGAATCTCAGTCGTCAATCTCGAGATCAAGATATATCTCAACTGTCAATTCACCAAACTGTCTGTAACTCTATAGGCGACCATTAAAAATTGAATTTCGACTATTCTAGGTCGAATTTGGGCCTGGAACTTTGCATATTGTCTCCATGGAACCTCTTAAATAGTCTAGAGTCATATAAACCCATATTCCACTCACGAAATTGGTAATTTCTCCTCGTTCTTCTCCATTGTTTTTCCCCAACCCATCACAAACAAAATCTGTAACAATTAATTTCACCAATTCACTCTGGTCCGATCCCATCCAAGACTGATGTTTGAAACAAACTCTTTGATACCATAATGTAACATTCCCCAGCCCAACCGAGGGACATTACAATGCAAAATATACATAGAAACGATTTTTTTGTAAATTGATTTAATTCACAAACACTTAACTCATTTCTTGTAGCTTAGAGCTACAAATTTCAACCAAATTTAATTGCTAATTGTTGCCATTATTTGTATGCATATACAACATGCTAATATATATATGAATG
>ML828437.1:15270-74871 GCA_009831015.1 Picea engelmannii | reverse complement strand
AGTTTCTCGAAACACTACACCTCGTAATATTTCAAACACAACTAAGTTCTTCTCGTGATTCCCTCTTGGCACTCATGGACACTCTGAAACTTGAATTTTGTCCATTTCGACAAAATTCACTCTGAAACGTTTGCTTGAATTTCCACTTACACGTCCCAATCCATGATTAGTGTTGAAAACCAAAGCTCTGATACCATATTGTAACATCCCCATACTTAGGTCAATATTAATTCCCACTGTATATATTTATATAAATTTAAACAAACAAATATATTCTAAAACTACACAGAATCATGCAGAAACAACAGTAAAAAGTATACATGTAGCATACACAGGAAAAGCCCATAAATATAGAAGCATGTATAAATACAAAACACATAATTCACACACAATTGATACTTATCTCTTAATATATGGCCACCAATGTGTGCATACCTTCCACAATCCTCCCAGCCTTTGACCACACTGCTCAGAACTCTCAACAGTGGTTCACCCCCGAACTGGGAATAAACTCCACCCAGGTAAAGGGGATTCTAACCAGGCTGAACCTACACATACAACATGAAGTATTTCATCCTAGGTTCCTACTCAAACTATCATCCCACAGTATCTCATTCCCCACATGCCTTCCCCACCCCAGGAAGTGTGCCCCTTCTCTCCTCAACTATCCTTCTGCTTCCTCACTTCCCTTCCATGGCTTCAACAACAGGATAGATATGGAATATTAGAGCACTGTAGCTGCAGTTGGGCTCCCTCAGGAATTCAATTCCTAGTAATTCTCTCACCTAGAGAGAGGTTTTCATAGGCCTGACAACCTACCTCTTCAATCCCACGGTCCTGACAACCTACTTCTTCAATCCATATCTAAAGTTAGCCAGGTATAGGTGATAGCACAGATGTTGGAAGCAACAGCGAGGGGAATTGTTCATAAGTAGAAGGTTACGGGTGATGGAAACAACCATGATCTAGACAAGGAATGGAGATGGCAGCAACAAAAAATATTTAGGGAACAATACTAGCTCGGATGTAGTATGGGTAAGCTACCTATGACAGGGAGGTAGTGTGTAAAGCTTCTGTATTGTAGAGGTCAAAGACTAGTGTGACTGGAAAGAATCATGAATTATCTTGTGACTGGGGAGAATGGTGAATTCTAGGGTGCAAGGGAAGAATGAATGGGTGAGTCTGAAATGGAATAATTTCCCCACATTTATTTGCATTCTCCCTTGATGACACATGGCCCTCCAGGAGCTTGTTTCTCTCCACTTGTATTTCATTTCTCTTTCTCATAATAACTTAGGATATCATAAGATTATACATGCCTTGGTCTCTAGGAATAGTATTACAATATTCCCTTAGATATAATCCCTCTATATTAGCCCCTTTCCTAGGCTCTTACCCCCCCTTTCCCTTCCTAGTAGAGTTTAGTCCCCCATACTCTTTTATCATGGTCAGTCTACACCTAGCTATGTATTTCATTAATGATATGAGTGTTTAAATATACAAAAATAGGCTCAATGGTCTTTAGCATCTAGGATTTTCAGCCTAATAATAACATAATCCTTATGGCCTATAACAATCTGGCTCACCATCCTATAAAACATATTCACATTCACATTACAACTGGGGCTTGGTCTTGGGGTATTACAGTTTTCATAAAATAAAATATTGATTGAAGTATACAACGATATGATGTACCTACCTATGGATCCCTTTAGAAAATCTTGCTTTGTTGTGGTGTAGGACTTAGTGGTATCTACTACAAATTCAGTGATAAACCCTGCAACAATATTATCTAACCATAAATCTACTGTGCGCATGAATTTTTATTAACTTGTTGTAATTGCACGATCTCCACATGATTCCACGCCATCTTTCTGATCTGATTCGTAGGGTGTTTTTCCTTTAACCTGAATAACCAGTCCTACAAAAAATGTAGGAAATCATAGAAAAAGACTTCATGCAAATCGCTAAACATGTATTATCGATATATTTTCACTATGTTAACTTAGGGTTTATGTTGTCCTTCTGCGCAAACTCAAGTTCATTTGTTTTCAACCATCTTTTAATCTCTGACTTCCTTGCATTCCATGGCTGAAACATTCCCTTCTATACTATTATCCTTCATGTTTATCTTCCACAGATCTCGTTCACTCAATCCTATGCAGTTCCAATTGGAAACAAAACCATTTGTTGTCTTAATTCTTATTTAGTTGACCCAAGTTCTAATCTCAAACAGGTTTCCAACAAAACCCTCAAAACTATCCACCCTCCTAGTAAACCAGAAGGCAACATTGCACATAGGGTGCACAACACAATCTCACCTGAGATGGATTTTATGGGGGACTACAATACTTAGGTGTTTGCAGTCTAGGATTGAGTGGGGATTGTGTTTGGGTTCTTTCTCCCTTATACATTATCCTTGTTAATCATTCATCTACTTCTACAATTCATTCATCTTTAAACCTATGCTTGCATATTGATATAACTATTTTAACCATTCATTATTGAGCTAATGATCAATAGAAAAGTAAATCATTCAACAAGAATAACATAGAATACAAGGTTTATCGTGGTTCACCCCCTCTTGGGGATACGTCCATAAAGATCTGACATCTCTTCTCTTTTATTCATTCAGCTGCAAAATCGTGTGTTGCGCACATTACATATTTAGTAATACAATCAAAATGAGGGTAATTACCCTCTGTGAGGATGAATGAATCACACCAAGATCCTCATCCTGTGACCTAACCCTCGAGGACTAATTTATTCATCTCTACTTTAAGAATCATAACAAAATTTCTTACAATTATCGACTGAACTTTTAAACATATTGAACCTTCTTCCTATACCTCCTAGGTCCTTATTTATACTCCTTTATATGATTATAGTTGTTATAATATTTTTCAAAAACCTTAACCCTATCATGGTTAGGCATGTTGCCTACGTGCCACGTTGCTTTCCTCCTACATGGTAATTTTCCTTCTTTCACTGTGTGTTGCTTTCCTGCCACATGTTGCACGTGCTCCAAAAATATGACTTTTTGTCCAAAAATGGGCTTGTTCCTAAAACAGATCTTTCTCCCAAAAATAGGTCTGTACCAAAAATAGACTTTCTTCCCAAACCAGGCCTATGCCCAAAAAACAACATGTCAAGGATGAATCTGTCACTTTTGGGCCAGGACACACTTGGGCAGCTTTTGTTGATTCCCTTAAGGAAAAATATTACCCTGTTGGAAACTATGACGACTAATACACGAGATGGACCACACTGTGTCAAGAAAGGGGCCAAACAGTGTCAGAGTTCAAAAATACCTTCAATACCTTGCGCACCAATATGGGTATCAAAGACTCTGAGCACCATTTGGTTCTAAAATACCATGAGGCTCTACACAGGTACATCCAAACCAAAATCTAGTTTCTGGACATCTCCTCATTGGGAGCCGCTTATTGATATGTTGTCAAAATAGAGAAAAAATTTAAGCAGTAGAACAAGTGGGAGTTCGGATCTGCGGATCCGCAATAGATGAAGTATGGTAAGGGTGTCCCTAACTCCTAGGGAAAAGGATAGAGAAAGGATGACTATTCCTAGAACAACCAGTGCAAGCCACCAAAAAATAAGGCTAATGGGAAGTCAAAGAAGGACACTGGAAAGTGGTGTGAGTTCCACAAAATCACTTGGCACAATATTGATGAATGTCGTTCCAGAAAGTCATTGTTGGTTGAGAATAAATCCTCAAGGTCAAATGTTGACCCAAACTCTGATTAAAAAACTAGAAAAGGGAAAATAAATCATTAATGCAAAACCCAGTGTCACCATTGCTACCACAAAATTCCAGTCAGTGGAACCATAGGAGATAGAATAAGGGGAGAATCTCTTAGACTCACATATGTGGGTGAAGGGGACCCCACTCCATTTCACTGTTGATAGTTGTATATAGAAGAACATAATCTCAACATAGGTCTTCAAGAGGTTGAACCTGAGAACAACGCCACATCCTCAGCCATACACCATTATTTGACTCAGCCAGGGACAGGACATCCTTTTCATCCAACGATGTTGCTTGCACTACAACATAAAACCCTTAAAAGAAGAGGCATTGTGTGATGTTTCCCCCCTTTACGTTTGTGATTTTTTGTTAGGACAACCATTTATGTGGAATTTTCATCTTGTTTATGAATCTAGGCCTTGCAGTGTCATTATTACTTTGGGAGATCAACTCTACAAGTTACCAGAGGCAGTCCCAACTACTATGGTCTCTTTGATGTTCACAAATTAGTGCAGAAAGGTGGTCTATTAGACCAAGATATTTGTAATCTTTATGGTTTGGTAGGAAGGTGAAAAGAAGGTCAATGCAACCACCAAAACCTCTGCACGGGGTCTCTCTACACATCAACAATAGGTGGATAAGATAGTATAAGATCACAAAGACATATGTGCCTAACCTACTAGGGTGCATGTGTACTATCAGGTAAAGAAATAAATTGATTTGAAACCTAGTGCTCCTCTTCCTAAAAAACCTGTGTGCATGTGTTCTATTATGAAGAATGAAGAAATCAAATGCCAGATCCAAGAGAAAAATCTGAAGGGCCACATCATACCAATCTCCTTACCTTGCAAGAGCCCAATTGTTCTAGTATAGAAGAAGGATGGAATATGGTGAATTTGTATTGATTGCAGAGCCTTGAACAATATCACAGTCAAGAACCAGTACTAAATCCCCCAAATTGATGATCTTCTCGGTCAGCTCAAGGGAGCCAAGTTTTTCAGTAAGATTGATCTGAAGTCGGGCTACCACTAGGTGTCGATTGAGAAAAATGATGTATGGAAGACAACATTCAAGTCTAAATAAGGTCTCTTTGAGTGGTTGGTCATTCCTTTCGACTTGAATAATTCCCCAACCACATTATGCAGATGATGGATGACATATTACAACCATTCACAAACTCCTTTATGGTTTTATATCTGTACGAAATCCTCATCTTCAACAACATTTCGGAGGAACATTTGAAGCATATTCAACAGGTCTTGGGCACCCTGCAACAACACAAGTTATATTCCAATTTGGAGAAGTGTTCCATTGGCATTTATCCAAGAGGATATCAATAGCCACCCACCTTGTCCAACTAGATCAAAACAGGGTTTTTGCAACTTACTAGTTTTAGCAGTTTTTTGATTCATGAACTTCCAGGGCCATTTTGAGGGCCTAAACGAAATGTTTTCATGATCATGCACCTCAATTATAACTGAAGGCTCTAATTGATCCCCTTAAATGAATATCCTCGTAAATACCTTTCCAATGATCTATATTTCTCCCTATAAATAGATCGTATGCAAAAGTTACGACCCTCGGAAGTTGATGTACTAACTTACCCCAACGGGGCCCACATGACTTTTGGCACTTCATCTCCTAGAGTTAGTTTTTTGGATTTATAGGGTTTTGGAATTCATGCTTATTTTAAAAAATCCTTAAGAGCTTCATTATGCTCATGTTCTTGTGAATGAGCATAGTCATCACATCGCTTCTCAGAGATAAGTTGCCACCATTCTAGCAAGTTTGTTTTTAGTCTGCATTTTACAGTTTTCAACATTTTCTTATTTAATAGAAGTCATGTTTTATTGTATCTCTATTATTGTTCACTTCTCCTCTATGTTAATATTATAAATATTTTGTTTAATTTTGTTCTGCTCATAAATCTGAATCAGCGGTATCAAAGTGGTATGTTCCTTGCCATTTTTTTTAATGCATGTCCTTGACGCGTTTAGGGTAGAGAGAGTTGGATCTCGATCTTGTTTCTCTTGATGAAAAATTCTCTCACACACCCAAGAAACCGTCCATGGTGGATGAAAATAAATACTATGGGACAAGAGATCCTTTAAAAATGTTTCTCGAGGAATCCCTTCGGAGACAAAGAAATGAGATGATGGATAGCTTTTCACAAATCCTTTGACAATTGTCAACAAGTGACACATCCACCTCAAACGGAGGCACTGCCCCCTTCAACGTACAAATAAATTTTGATATTCCTATATTTGAAGTTCAAATAGATGTGGATGTCATAGATAAATGGTTAAACCTTATAGAAGGGTATTTTTCTATCCACAACTTTTTCGATATAGAAAATGTTACATTTGCGCTCCTCAAGGCCATCCCCCAATGTCAAAGATTGGTGGGAGACTTTATGTGAGTACAAGGAAACAGAAGGATCCACATTATTTGTAGTTTCACCCACTTGGGTTTCCTTTGGGGATGTTATTAAGGAACAATAATACCCTATTGGAAGTTATGATGATTTGTATACAAGATGGACTACACTATGGCAGGAAAGAGACCAAACAGTGCCAGATTTCAGTAATGTCTTCCATACGTTGCGCATCGATATGGGTATCAAATATTTTGAGATAAATATGGTGCTCAAGTACTACGGTGTTTTCAATAGATACATCCAGATAGAAATGTAGTTTTTTTACATCTCATCCTTGGGCATGGCCTATCGATATGCCTTCAAACTCGAGGAGAAGATGAAACAAAATACACAATAGTTTGGGTCCGGGAACCACTAACATCAGAAGTAGAGAAAGGGAAGCCCCAACCCGTAGAAAAAAGGATAGAGTAAAGATGGGAAACCTAAGGACAACCAGTCCAATCCATAAGAAAATAAGGAAAATGGGAAGATGAATAAATATACCAGGAAGTGGTGCGACTTCCATAAGATCCCCTGGCATAACACTATTGATTTCCGCTCAAAGAAGTCATTGGTGGTTGAGGTAAAATCATTTGAATCAAATGTGGGTTCCAATTCTAAGTTAGAACTAGAAAAGTGGATACTAATCATTGACACAAAACCCAGTGCCATTGTTTCTGCCACCTAGATCCATCCCGAAACCCGATGAGCCAGAGGAAGGTGAGTGTATATTTCCTTCACAAATGTGGGTAAAAGGTACTCCACTGCACTTCATTGTAGATAGCAGTAGCTAGAAGAATCTCATATTAGTAGAGGCCATCAAGCGTATATCCCTTCCGACAACGTCGTGCCCATATCCCTACACCATCATATGGCTCTGTCAAGGAAGTGATCTTTGCGTCATCCAACAGTGTCACCTATCATATGACATCAATCCATTCAAATATGAGGTATTGTGTGATGTTTCCCCCCTTGAATTTTGTGATGTTCTTTTTGTCCAACGTTATTTATGGAAATTTCATGATGTAGATGAGTCTAGGCCTCGCATTATTATTATTGCTTTGAAAAATAAATTGTACAAGATACCTAAGGTAGTTCCACCTAGTTTTGTTTCCTTGATCTCTTCCAAGAAATGAAGGAAGGTCATTTATCAGACTGGGAATTTTTTATTCTTTGTGATTCACTCTCATAGTAAGTGAAAGGTTGCAGCCACATCCATGAACTTTGTGGCCAACCTCTTCATGCAGCAGAAGCAAGTGGATACGGTCATGGAAGAATACAAAGACATCTTCTCATCACCTACTTGGGTACCTTTGCAATGTCAGGTCAAGCATCCCATCGATATTACCCCTTATGCATCGCTACCCAATGGTTCAGTCTATCACTGCTCTCTGGTAGAAAATTAGGAGATCAAGCGTCAGATCCAAGAAATTCTCCACAAGGGACACATCTGACCCAGCTCATCCATGTGTGGAATACCAATCATGTTGGTGCAGAATAAATATGGTACTTGGAAACTCTACATTGATTACCAGACCTAAATAAAATCACAGTCATGAACCGGTACCCAATTCCCTGAATCGACGATCTCCTTGATCAACTCAATGGGGGAAAACACTTCAGCAAGATTGATGTAAAGTCTGGTTTCCATGAGGTCCCAATAGAACAAAAAAATGTATTTAAAACTACCTTCAAGTCAAAATAAGGTTATTTTGAATGGTTGGTGATGCCCTTTGGTTTGACAAATTCCCTAACAACTTTCATGAGGATGATGGAATATATTTTGTGGAATTTCATTAATTATTTTATGGTGGTGTATCTGGATGACATCCTTGTCTACAACAAGACTTGGGTATAACACTTGCAACATATTCAAAAGGTTTTGCACACTTTGCAATAGCACAAGCTATATGCCAACTTGGAAAAAATCTCCTTTAGCATAGACAGGGTCTAGTACCTAGGCTACATTTTTGATGCGCATGGTGTGCATGTTGATCTAGCCAAGATCCAATTCATCTGTGACTGGCCGGCCCCAACCACACTCACTAAGATTCAAAGCTTCTTAGGCCTTGCCAATTTATATCAAAGGTTGTGTTGGGATTCTCCCATATTGCATGGACCCTCAGCCAAAGAACTAGGGGTGGTGGTAAGGAAAAAATTGTGTGGGACCTGTCCCAACATAAAGAATTCGAAGATATGAAGAAACACTTGTGATCCACCCCAATTCTTTCATTACCTGACCTACAAAAACCCTTTGAGATCGAGACATATGCTTAAGACTATGTTGTGGGAACATTCATCACTCAGCACGACCACCTTGTGGCCTATCGTAGTGAGACACTATCAAATGCCATCCTTAAGTACCCTACTTATGAAAAAGAAACATATTCCATTGTGAAAACCAGGCGTAAGTGGAGGCATTACATTCTTGAGAAGGGGACAATTATCCACACTAATCATAAGTCATTGCAGTTCATCTAGACACAAGGAAAATTGCATAATGACCTTCATCAGAAGTGGTCCACATATTTGCAGTAATTCCACCTCAACATCAAGTATAAAACAAGAAGTACCAACCAATTCATTGATTTCCTCAGTCAACCTCCAGTCATGGTACTCACCACAATGCTCGATTCATGTGGCCACGAGACCTCTGGATGGCCCCACCTCTATGAGATAGATCCTAACTTCACCAACACCTACCATTTGTTGGGCGCAAACACAGTTTTCTCTAATTTCCATCTTAGGATGGGTTTTTGTGCCATCTGGGCCATCCATGTGTTCCATCAAGTGAGTGAGTGAAGTTGATTTGGGAATCCCACTATAGTGGGGTGGCAGGACACTTCAACGTTGAAAACACAGTGACAATTTTGCAGTGACATTTCTACTAGCCAAAAATTTGACAGGATGTCAGCAAGTATATTCGGTCCTTCACTTCCTGCACTATTTCCAAACTGACCACTAAGAAATAAGACATGTACACTCCTCTTCCCACTACTGAAAATCCCTAGGAATCCATCTCAATGGACTACATGTTGGGCCTTCCATCCACCAAGCGATGAAATGACTGTGTTTTTTTGGTTGTTGATCACTTTTCCAAGATGGAGATTATGGCCACCTGCAAGAACATCATCACAGCAGAGGCCACTCCCAAGATCTTCTTTGAACAAGTGTGGGTACACTTTGGGATCCAACAAACCATTATCTCAGGTCAGGATAATCGATTCCTCAACACATTCTAGTCGAGCCTCTAGTCACTGTTGGACACCAAGATCACCAAGTCCACTTCCTTCCACCCCGATATAGATGGCCAAACGAAGGTTGTCAACTGGATGATCATGCACATCCTACGTATGTACAATTACAAGAACCCCCACACCTAGGATGATATTCTTCCCTATGTTCAACATAGATACAACAAATCCATACATAGCTCAATCAGCCATAACCCCTTTCAGGTGGGGTTGGGATTTCAACCATTAGGTCCCATGGATGTTGCACTACACCTTGTGGCCACCCAGAGATACTCATTGCATTCTCCAACTAGAGCAGACAAAGACACCTAGTTCATTGAGAAGATCCAGCACATCCTCCAATAGGTTCAGGATATTTTAGAGAAGTCCAATTCCAAGTAAAATCAATGCCATGATCAACACCGGGTGCCACACCAGTTTCAGGTGGGAGACAACTTTTGGTTGCACTTGCAGAAATAATGCCTTATAAGGCCTCATCGAAATATTTTTTCCACTATGTTATGGACCCTACAGCATCACCAAGGCTATGGGTGACAATTATTTTGATATCAACCTTCCCCCCTTCTTTGTCTTGCACCCAGTGTTTAATGTGTACCTCCTTTGTCCTTATTTTCCACCATTATTGGACACCTCAGAGATAGCAGAAAAATTGACACCAACAGACCTCTACCATGACTGCATGGAATAGGAAACCATTTATCCTATCATGGACACACAGGTCAAGGGAACTCGCCAGTAGAGGATCCAACTTTATCGAGTTGTCAAAGCAGGGATGCTTCTGCACCAAGGCAAGTGGCTCACCCGGGGCCAAATTCAACAAACATTTCCTCATATGATGGGGACACTCAAAAAAATGGATACCATTTATTTATAAGGGGGGAGGATTGATCCAGGAGGATCTTGGTGGCAACCCACCTTGTCCAACTAGCTCAAAACAAGTTTTTGGCAACTTACTATTTTTAGCAGTTTTTCGGTTCTTGAACTTTTAGGGTCATTTTGAGGGCCTAAACGACACTTTTTCATGATCAAACACCTCAAAAATTACCAAAGGCTTTGATTGAGCCCCCTTAATGAAGCTAATCATCAATACCTTTAAAATGAGCTACTGTTCTCCCTAAACAGAGATTGTATGCAAAAGTTACGACCCCGGGAAGTTGATGTACTAACTTACCCCAATGGGGCCCACATGACTTTTGGTGCTTCATCTCCTAGGGTTAGTTTTTTGGATGTCTAGGGTTTTTTAATTCATGTTTATTTTAAAAATTCCTTCAGAGCCTCATTGTACTCATATTCTTGCAAATGAGCGTAGTTGTCACATATCTTCTCAGAGATAAGATGCCACCATTCTAGCAAGCTTATTTTCAGTGTACATTTTACAACTTTCAACATATTTCTTATTAATAGAACTCAAATTTTAGTGTATCTTTGTTATTGTTCACTTTTTCTCTATGTTAATATTATAAATCTATGGTTTCATTTCATTCCGCTCATAAATATGGATCAGTGGTATCAGAGTGGTCTGCTCCTTATCGGGTTTTTTTAATGCATGTCCCCAATGCGGTCAAGGTATAGAGAGTTGGGTCTCAAGTTTGTTTCTCTTGAGGAAAAATGCTCTCGCAATCCCAAGAAATCATTCATGGTGGGAGAAAATAAATATGAAAAGATAGGATATCCTTTCAAAATGTTGCTCGAGGAATACCTTGAGAGATGGAGGAACGAGATGATGGACAACTTTGCACAAATCATTCAACGACTGTCGACAAGCGATGCATCCACCTCAAGAAGAGGTGCTATCCCCTTCAAGGTACATATAAATTTTGATATTCCTATATTTGAAGGTCAAATAGATGAGAATATCATAGATAAATGGTTAAAACTTCTAGAATCATATTTTTCTATCCTCAACTTTTCCGATAGAGAAAAAATTACATTTGCGCTCCTCAAGGCCATCCCCCATGTCAAAGATTAGTGGGAGACTTTATGTGAGAAGAAGGAAATAGAAGGATCCACATTATTTTCAGTTTCACCCACTTGGGGTTCCTTCAGGGATTCTATTAAGGAACAATACTACCTTGTTGGAAGTTATGAGGACTTGTAGACAAGATGGACCACACTATGACAAGAAAGAGACCAAACAGTGTTAGAGTTCACTAATGTGTTCCATACATTGTGCACCAAGTTGGGTATAAAATATTCTGAGCAACATATGGTGCTCAAGTATCGTGGTGGTATTCATAGATACATCCAGATAGAAATCGATTTTTTGGACATCTCTTCCTTGGGAGAAACCTATCGATATTTCGTCAAAATCAAGCAGAAGATGAAACAAAAGACGCAATAATTTGGGTCTGGGAACCCCTCACAATAGAAGCAGGGAAAGGGTAGACCCAACCCACAGAAAAAAGAAAAAATTAAATATGGGAAACCTCAGGACAACCAGTCCAAGCTGCAAGCAAATAAGGAAAATGGTAAGACAGAGAAAGATAACTGGAAGTGATGCGACTTCCATAAGAGCCCCTAGAATAACACTACTGATTGTCACTCAAATAATTCATTGGTGGCTAATGTAAAATACTCTGAATGAGATGCAGGTTCTAACTCTGAGTCAAAACTAGAAAATGGGAGATGGATCATTGACGCGGAATCTAGTGCCACTGTTTCTACCACTAAGATACAACCTGGTGAACCTGATGATACAAAGGAAGGTGAATGCCTCTTTCATTCACAAATGTGGGTAAAAGGAACTCTATTGCACTTCATCATTTATAGTGATCACCATAAGAACCTCCTCTCAGTAGAGTTGATCAAGCAACTAGAACTACCAACAATGTTGCACCCACATCCCTACACCATCGAATGGCTCCATCAAAGAAGTGATCTCCACGTCAGCCAACAATATTTCCTTTCATACGTAATCAAGCCATTCTAGTCTGAGGTATTGTGTGATGTTTCTCCCCTTGAAGTTTGTGATGTTCTTTTGGGCCAACATTATTTATAAAAACATCATGATGTATATGTGTCTAGGCCTCATAGTGTTATTATTACTTTGAATAGTAAATTGTATAGGAAACCTGAGGTAGTCCCACCTAGTGTTATTTCCTTGATCTCTTCCAAACAATGCAGGATTCTCATTTCTTAAACCGAGAAGTTTGTCTTCTTTATGATTCGCTCTCAAAGTGAGTGAAAGGTTGCAACCACATCCATGGCCTCTGCATCTAACATATCCATGTAGCAAAAGCAAGTGGATAAGGTTGTGGAAGAATACAAATACATCTTCTCATCACCTACTCAAGTACCCCTACACTATTAGGTTAAGCATCCCATCAATCTAACCCCTGATGCACCGCTACCCAATGGGCCAGTATTTTTCTAATCTCTACTAGAAAATGAGGAAATCAAGTGTCAAATCCAAGAACTTCTCCACAAGGGGAACATACGAACCAAATCATCATCGTGTGGAAGCCCAATCATGATGGTGCATAAGAAATATGGGACTTGGCAAGTTTGCATTGATTATCGAGCCCTAAATAAAATCACATTCAAGAATCGATACTCGATTCCCAGAATTGATGATCTCCTTGATCAACTCAAGGGGGCCAAATACTTTAGTAATATTGAACTAAAGTCTGGTTACCATTAGATCCCAATAGAATAGACAAATGTATGGAAAACTACCTCCAAGTCAAAATAAGGTATTTTTGAATGGTTGGTCATGCCCTTTGATTTGACAAATTCCCCAACAACTTTCATGAGGATGATGGATGATATCTTCCATCCTTTCACTAATTATTTTGTGGTGGTGTATCTAGATGACATCCTCTTCTAAAAGAAGACTTGGGAAGAACATTTGCATCATATTCTGTAGGTTTTTCACACTCTACGACAACACAAGCTATATGCCAACTTGGAAAAATGCTCCTTTGGCATGGATAGGGTCTAGTACCTAGGATACATTGTTGATGTGCATGGTCTTCATGTTGATATAGCCAAAATCCAAATCATCCATGACTACCCAATCCCAACCACTCTTATTGAGCTTCAGAGCTTACTAGGCCTTGTCAATTTCTATCTAGGGTTTGTGTTGGGATTCTTCCATATTTCATGGGCCCTCAACCAAATAACTAAGGGTGGTGGTAAAGAAAATTTTGTGTGGGTCCTATCCCAATAGAGATAATTCAATGATCTGAAGCAGTGTTTTTCTCCACCCAAGTGCTTTCATTACCTGACCTGCAACAACCCTTTGAGATCGTGATATATTCTTTAGACTATGTTGTGGGTGCAGTCATCACTCATCATGGTCACCCTGTGGCCTATCATAGTGATACACTATCATATGTCATTCATAAGTACCCTACTTATGAAAAATAAATGTACTCCATTGTACAAGCATGTCACCAGTGGAGGCATTACATTCTCAGGAAGGAGACAATCATCCACACTGATCATAAGTCATTGCAGTTCATATAGACACAAGGTAAATTGAAAAATGACCACCATCAGAAGGGTCCACATATTTGCAGCAGCTCCACCTCAACATCAATTCTAAAATAGGAACTACCAAATGAGTCGTTGATTGCCTCATCCGAACTCTAGCCGCAACACTCACCACATTGCTCGCTTATCGTGGCCATGATACCTCTAGATGACCCCACCTCTATGAGACAGATCCTAAGTTACCCAACACCTAACATTTGTTGGGTGCAAACATGATTTCCATTGATTTCCATATTTAGGACGAGTTGTTGTGCCATCTGGACCATCTATGAATTCCATCAAGTGAGCTAGAAAAGATGATTTGGGAATCCCACTACAGTCGGGTGGTATGACACTTCACCATGGAAAAGATAGTGACAGTGTTGTAGCAGCATTTATGTTGGTTGAAACTTTGATGGGATGTGAACAAGTATATCCAGTCCTGCACTGCTTGCACTATTGCCAAACTAGACACTAAGAAACAAGGCTTGTACACTCCTCTTCCTAATCCTAACAGGCACTCGAAATCCATATCAATGGACTACATGTCGGGTCTTCCATCCACCAAGTCTGGAAATGACTCGATTTTGTGGTTGTTAATCACTTTTCCAAGATGACGATTCTAGTTGCCTGCAAGAAGAGCATCACAATGGAGGCCACTACCAATATTCGAATGAGTGTGGATACACGATTAGATACTGCAAACCATTATCTCACATCGGGACAGTCGATTCCTCAAAACATTCTGGTCGAGCCTCTGGTCACTCCTGGACACCAAGCTCACCAAGTCCACTTCCTTCCACCCCTATACGGATGGCCAAACCGAGTTCATCAACTGAATGATCGTCTACATCCTTGACATGTACAATTACAAGAACCCTTGCACCTAGGATGAGAGTCTTCCCTATGTTCAACATAGCTACAACAGAGACATACCTTTCTCAACCAGCCACAACCCCTTTCATGTGGGGTTGGGATTTCAACCATTGGGTCCCTTGGATGTTGCACTACCCCTTGTGGCCACCTAGGAAGACTCGTCACATGCTCTAACCAGAGCTAACAAAGCCACCCAGTTCATTGAGAGGATCCATCACATCTGCCAACATGTTCAAGATATTTTAGAGAATTCCAATGCCAAGTACAAGCAACTCCATGATCAACACTGGGTACCACACCAGTTTCAGGTGGGAGACAAAGTTTGGTTGCACTGGAAGAACTAACGCCTTATAGGGCCTCATTGAAATATTTTTCCACACTATTATGGAACCTACACCATCACCAAGGTTGTGGGTGATAGTGCTTTTGATCTCAACCTTCCCCCTTTCCTTGGCTTGCACCTACTATTCAATGTGGACCTCCTTCAACCTTATTTTCCACCATTATTGGACACCTCAAAGAAAGAAGAAAAATTGACACCAATAAATATCAACCCTAACTGCATGGAATAGGAATCCACTGATCATATCGTGGACACATAGGTCAGGGGCACTCACTAGTAGAGGATCTAGCTTTATTGGGTTGTCAAAGCAGGGAAGCTTCTGCACCAAGGCAAGTGGCTCACTCGGGGTCAAACTTAACATAAATTTCCTCATCTGATGGGGGAACTCAACGCAATGGGTACCATTGCTTCCTAAGGAGAGGATTGATCCAGGATCATCTCAAAGGCCACCCACCTTGTCCAAATGGCTCAAAATAGTTTTTTGGCAACTTACTATTTTTATCAGTTTTTCAGTTACTGAACTTCTGGGGCCATTTTGAGGTATTAAACAATGCTTTTTCACGACCAGACACTTCAAATACAGCCGAAGGATTTGATTGAGCCGTATAAATGAAGCTCCTCGTCAACAAAATTCCAACTAGTTATCATTCTCCCTAAACGGATATTGTATGCAAAAGCTACGACCTCAGGAATTTGATGTACTAACTTACCCCAATGGGGCCCACATGACTTTTGGCGCTTCATGTCCTAGGGTTAGGTTTTTGAATGTCTAGGGTTTTGGCATTCATGTTTATTGTAAAAAATCGTTCAGAGCCTCATTATACTCATATTCTTACAAATGAGCGTAGTTTCCACATATCTTCTCGGAGATAAGGTGCCACCATTCTAGCAAGCTTATTTTCAGTCTGCATTTTATAGTTTTCAGCATATTTCTTATTTAATAAAAGTTAATTTTTATTGTATCTCTTTTATTGTTCACTTTGTCTTTGTGTTAGTATTATAAATCTTTAGTTTCATTTCATTCCTCTCATATATACAGATCAGGCATGTAGAGAATCCAACATTTAGGATACATCATGTATCAATAAGGGGTGCATGTGGATCCATCCAAGATCCAATAAATCCACGATTGGTTGGCCCCAAATACAATGATCGATCTTCACATCTTCTTGGACCTCACTAAATTCTACCACCAATTTTTGTTGGGATTCTTTCATATCTCTTGGGCCCTAAGCTAGGTGATTGTTGTTCCTGAGTCTATACTTAAGGCTTAGAAGTACAGTGTCAAGGCATCCGAAAGTGGGTGAAAGATGGAGAAGAGAAATACATCAACCTTCGGCAAAGGAAACTAGGGAAGATTTCTACGTTGGCGTTGTCTAGCTTCCAACTATTCCTGGATAGTTATATCTTGTTCAATGGTTGCCCATGAACGGTCAAGTTCGACCCAGTTTGTAGCGATTTTAAGAATTCTGTCAAAAAGGTTTAAGGAAATGTGCGTTTGGTCCGATAGTTCGGGTTCGATATTAGGCTGTGTTGGTACAGGGAAATTCATGGAGGAACAGTAAAAGTGGAAAAAACTTTAGAGTGAGATTAAGTGTTGTCTCAATTTGTTCGTATAAAAGAGAATTTATGGTTTTAGGAATAAAATAGGTATGCAAATCAAAGGCTCTTTCCCATAACTGTATTATATTTTAATAAAAGGTGTGAGGTGGGAGAAAAACATTTAGCTGTCTATAGTGTAAGGATCCTACCAGGGGAGAATCTCACGAATAAACAGAAGAGGAAAATGAAAGGAAATAACCGATGTAGCAGAGAATATATGTAGAATTATGAAAATACAGACTGGTCTTACACCCGCTGATAGCTGGTACAGAGGAAAAACAGTAAACAATTACAGAAAACCAAAATTCATTCGTTATAGTAGTGGTCGTACTAAATTATAACGAAGCAAATCAATTAGGAATATGAAATGAAACGAAATATGAGATACAAGGAAACAAACTTGTAACACAGTCGTGACGAAATTGAGAATCTTCAGATTTTCTTGTATTAACTCTCAAATGTAAAAAACTTTGTTACAATCGACACAAAAAGGTCCAGCGTTGTTTATTTCTTTATGTGGTATATTTATACAATTTTACAATAAGATAGAATCTCAATAGTCACAAAATTTCGGTTATGACAGGGAGGAGAGCAATCGCTCCATTTCTCCTTCTCTGTCTTCACTTGGTGCCAGACGTTTGTCGTCGCGCAGGCTCGGTACAGGTGACACATCTTTCAACCAGCTGAGATATTACCCGAGATGGTTCTGCTTGACAGTTGGCTTCAAAGAAGTAACATTATCGGGCTAACTGTTGCAGCCTGTCTTCCATCTATCCATCGATGATGTCGATGGCACATAATTGCGTGTTGGGTTTGATCATGCATTTATCCACACCGACTATGTCCACCATAGTCATCTAAGAGATATCAGTCGAATCTCTTTCTTCCTTTTCCTTCAGATCAAGTGGGATATTTTCCACATTCATTTGCTTCAACGTCTCAGCATTGCCTCCACTGTCAATACCCAGCAGCTCACCATCTATAGAATTAAAGGCCTCCTCTAAGGAATTGGTTATCTTTTGGTCTTGCTGCCTGCCTTTAGCAATGTTATGCTCCCATTCCTTTAATAGAATGTTTCCTCTGATTTTCTCTGAAATGGTGAACCTGGGAGTACCTATTGAAACCCTATTGTTTGTGGCTATCATAGCCTCCTGGAAGGCGACCTGAAACATTAGAGGCACCCACGTAAGGAAAAAATGCGAGGTATCCTCTTTTCCATATAACCGGCATGTCATCGTGGCCACATATATGTACTGCAGTTCTAATGAAGTGATTGAATATATGCCATGGCTATCAGCTCTAAACTTTGCGGTGTTTGAAACCCAATCCGTTATCAAACTGGACATGGTTTTATCATACTGTACGCACTCCTTCTCCTTGAACTCGTCCAAGAACTCCACTCCATATATGTGGTCGGACGTCGCGGGCAGCTTATACATGGATTGCAGATGTTTCGACCTAAAATTCCTGATGGTGACTTTCTTCTCATTCATGATAGTCCTGGTCGGTATGTCCACATGATCCAATGCCCATCGGACCATGTCATAATATGGAAGCAATCATGACCTGGCTGCTACTCTGTGCATTCCGGATTGGATGAATATTTTGTACTTGGTGGTTATATCATCTTTTTCGTTGTCGTCAAAGTCGTCGGAATAATCCACCAACTCTGCTTGCAAAATATCTGAAACATATGACCAGTTCGGGACCGAGTTGATACTTTGGGTCGAAGTATCAGAGACATTGTCTAAGCCTTGTCCCGAAACCTCAACATTTTCCTTTGCTTCTTTTCGCGGAGCCATGGCTGAAGCTTGTGTTTTAGCTCTTCTGCGATAGAACTGCGTATACATACAGAAGTTAGTTTACTCAGCTATAATGTGCTCTGCGTAATATGAAATGCATTTGTTAAAATGAACCACAACTCTTATATATCTTTGAAAAATCGGTACCTTTCCGAACAAGTCTGTTAAATCATATTTAGAAATAAATTTTTCCGTAAAAATCTAATCTTATATTCATAAATTTACCCTATTTCCTCATTAATGTCATAAATTTTGGCGGTCTCAAAATCTCAGTTGGCGCATGGAGGAAAAAGGCTACCTTGTAAATCGTGCAGACATCAAGGTGCAGGATACTCATTGATTTCTCTTAATTAATCTTTCTTTACCGCTGTTAACAAAGTTTCGGTACTCATTATATCAGGGATTTTACTTAAACATTTTGAGTCTCTAACACCCGAGACTGGAAAGATCGATTTTGGTTAATTAAAGGTAATCGCGATTTGGGGCTTGATTAATTTTATAATTATTATATTCGCCATATCACGACTCGGAGCTTCGAAGACGAGTTTCTTGGATATTTACATGTCGAGCTGCAAAACCGCGAGATCGCGATAACATGACTTAATTAAAGGGAAGATAATCTTGGATGAAATGATTAATTAATCACGTTATAACCATATCATGATTTCGTGAATCGGGGTTTAGACGGTGTAACTTTTGAAAAATATAACGCCGAGTGGCGAAACGCCGAGAGAATTTTTTTACCACGGTTAGCTTTTGCCTTTAATCCCTGACATGAGTTACTCAAATAAGGACCTCACGCTCTCGGCTATTGGGGCTATGAAAATAAATTTTTGGGTTTGGCAAACGTCGAGGCACGAAACCTGGATGACGTCTAATCATGAGTTAAGGAAAACTTTACCCTTGTTACTAACTTGAGTGAAAATTTAAAACGACTTCGTTGTTTCGCGACTCGGGACGTGTGAATTACATGAGTTATAGTATCCAACCTGGGAGATCCCAAAGTAGAACAAAAAGAGGAAACATTTTTACGAAAGGTAGGACTTGTTTCGAGAGTAGAATAATCATCGCTGCTCGCGTGACAAAGTTTCAGAGGTCTCGATATCTCAGAGGGAAAAAGAAAACCATCTTTAGATTTCAAGCATCAAAATGAAAATTGTGATAGGCTAAGAAAACAAGGGCAACTCCAACATAGGCTCCAACTAGGGATCCCGCCTTCCTGTGAGGCGGGAAGAACAATAGACCACGTGCCAATATTGGGTAAATGGAGTCAAAAACTCAATCAGGTGAAAAGGTTGCCGAGAAAAGAGGATCGAAGGGGGAAAAAGACTTTGTTCTTTACCTTGAAAAGTTTTTTCAAAATCAGATACTCTTTTTAAACATAGTTGTAGTCCCTTTCACAATTTTCCCTTTCCCACTACTAAATTCAGGTATGTTTTAAGACAATCAAAATAGTCCTAGGAGACTCAACAAATTTTGTGGCTCTCGGATTGCATCAAAAGAATAAGATCATATGTTTTTAATTGGGAAGTCCGGTATGAATTTGGGATGTGGATCAGGTTTTTAAAAAGCGTTGGTTACTAGAGTAGAGTGATATTCATGCATAATAGCCTTAGAGATATATCAGACATTGCTTCACTGCCAGCGAGCCTGTTCAGTACCCCGGTGAAGTTATCTAGCCCCTTTTACTGAATTTCCTTTCACCACTTTGGAATATATTTATGCATTTAAATACTGAGACGAGGGCGATCATTTCTGAATTTCCTTTCATCGTCTCTTGGACTAGGTGGGGGCAATCATTTTTGAATTTCCTTTCACCACCCTTCTTATAATTTACTATTTAGAGCGCAAAGATGGGGGCAATCAGTTTGTATCAAGGCTGATATTTGTGTAATATTTTGCATTAGAGGTCTGTCAACTTACTTTGATTACTCGTTACCAACCTTCCCTTGACCTTCACAACATATTCGTTCTTAGGGAGAAAAAGGAAAATAAATTTTTAAGGGCATCCTATTTGAGCAAGCTTAATCCTCCGATGTCGTTGAAAAACCTAGGAAAGTTAGGATCACTCTAAACGTTTCTTCGCTTAGCAAGGGATCGAGTAGTTGTGAAGACCCGCTTTCTTTCCACAATCTATTTTGAAACTCACGAGGTTGAAATGAAAAACTTTTATCCCTTCGTAATGAAACAGAAAGATGGTGACTTGTTATAAGTTAAACCCGAAGATAGAAAGGATGCCAGGTAGCGACTTACTGACTGAAAATACAGAGGTCAAACAACTCGAGACTGACTCTTGTAGATATTTTAGGGGATAATTTACTTTGACTGACTATTTTTAGATTGAGCGAATTGTTTTAATTTTTTCAAAGTTTATCAAACCAGGAAACAACTATGTTATCTGTCAGTTCAGCTAATATTGCAGTTTGAATTGGCGTTACCTTGGTTTTCTTTAACATTCCTTTATAACATGTCTTTTGAGAAATCTCATCTTTACCTTTTCATTTTACTTTCTTTGCGCAATATGAAATTACTTTAGGTATCACCTGTTTATGCCGATTTATTTCCAACACCGACTTTCAGTTTACTCCTCCTGCTTGTTTTTCGTATGCTGTTGGAATCCTGCAGAGGACAAATACAAATATTATCCGAAATGCATCAAAAAATTATGAACAAAAGAAAAACAGACAATCAAAAAGCAATTTTTAAATGAAAATACATATATGTACACAAACTATATATAAATAATTTTATTTTTTTTTTAATCTAGCGACTATTACGTCATGTAATGCTTTAGATAACGCCCGTTGACAGGGGCATTGAGGACTTATCCATCTATATTTTCCAGTAGGAAAGAATTTTTTCCTTCTTGAGCCGAGACCCTGAATGGTCCATACCAGAGGTGGTCAAATTTACCATGCTTCGCAGCTTCTTCCTTTCTTGCATCCCATCTTAGCACTAAATCACCTGGGAGGAATTCCCTGTCCTTTGCCTTGCGGTCGAACAATGCTTTCATATCATCTTGGTACTTCTGCATCTTTTCATCAACTTCAACTCTATGTTGTTGAACCTCAATCAGCTGATTAATTCTCCTGGTTACAGGATTGGGTTCTTCATTTTGATCCTGCCATAACTTCATCACTGGTAGCACTAGGTTTATAGGTAGAACAACATCTGTCCCATAGACCATTTGAAACGATGAAATGTCGATAGACCTTTTAGTGTTGATGCGGTTTTCCCATAATGTGTATTTTAAGTGCACATGCCAATACCTTTTATTTTCATCCAATACTTTCTTGATTATGTTTACCATGCTCTTGTTAGATGATTCAGCCAATCCATTCCCCTGGGGGTAATATGTTGTGGAATGGCCAAGAACGATGTTATACCTCTGACAGAAACTGATCATAGCCATAGATTTAAAGGCCTGGGCATTGTCGATAACTATCTTTCGGGGACAACTAAATCTTGACAAAATATTATCTTCCAAGAAATTGATTACCACCGAGTCTGTTTCCCTTTTGGTTGGAATAGCTTCCACCCACTTAGTAAAATAATCTGTAGCTATTAAGATCCACTTATGTTGAGCACTGGAATGTGGATTAATTTCACCTATGAAGTCTAGACCCCATTTTTGAAATGGGGCTTCAACTTTGACTGGAACTAGAGGCAGTGCTGAGAGCTTATGTTTACCTGCGAATAGTTGACACGGGTTGCAAGCATGCACTTTGGCATTAACATTCAAAAAGATTTTTGACCAGTAGTACCCAGCTCTCAAGATCTTGTAGGCTGTAGCTCTCCATGCGTGATTCCCCCCACAGAATCCATCATGAAATTCATCTATAACCCGCTGAGTTCCCGATTCGACTAAACAGACTAACAGGAAACTGAGTGGATCCTTCCAATATAGCTGACCTTCGGTGATACAATATTTCACTGCATGGAGTTTTAAAGTTCTGGCTTTTGACGGTGATAGTTCATTTGGGCATTTTAGAGTTAGCAGGTATGATGCTATATCTATGTACCAGCCCGATGATAAGAACTTCTCTTCGATCTTGTTTGGACTTGTTTCTTCATCCATCTCGTTTAGGTCTATTTCTTCGTCACCTTCCTGCAAGCAATTGATATCCAGGGCTCTGAAATTTGACTCAGCTAAGAGTTTGGCCAAGCCTTGCCCTTTTATCAATTTGGTCAGTTTAACTTCCAGATCAAATTCCTGGATTTTAGCGAGCCATCGCCCTCTTTTTCCGTCACTGTCTGGCTATACCAATATATCTTTCATAGAACTAGTAGGTACGTACGCGATTATATTTGAATGTAGTACATAAGTTCTAAATTCCTTTAGTGATTTTACCATTGTGTATGCTTGTTTTTGTATTATGTCGTACTTCAGTTCTGCGTCTCTAAGGCTCTTGCTAAAAAACACAATCGCTTGTTCGAATCCTTCATCATTCTTTTGCAAGAGCAACGCGGTGATAGTATGTTCCGAGGCAAACGAGAAGATGAGAAAATCTTTCAGATAGTCTGGGCTTGCTAACATAGGTGCCTCGCTTATGACTTTTTTAATATGCGCGAACGATGCTCTGGCCTCAGTTGTCCAATTTACTCCATTGTCTTTCTTCAACATCCCTGTGATCAATTTAACAATCTCAACAAAATTTGGAATAAACCTTCGTAAAAAATTATTCTTCCTAAGAAAGATTGAATCTCCTTTACATTTCTGGGAATACTTATAGTATCTATTGCTTCAATCCTCTTAGGATCAATCCTCATTCCATTTCTAGATACGATATGGCCTAAAAGATTACCTTCTCGCATAGCGAAATGTGATTTCTTTGGGTTCAAAGATAGACCAAACCTGCGGCATTTTTTGAAAGTCTGTTTCTGATGGATCAAGTGTTCTTCATCGGTTTTAGAGAAAGCCGTCAAATCATCGAGGTAAATGACTATGAACTTGTCCCTTTCTCCTATGAAAGTGATGTCCATAGCGCGTTGGAATGTAGCCCCTGCATTCATCAAACCAAAAGGAATTTTGTCATACATAAAAGTACCCCATGGTGTGGTGAAAGCAGTTTTTTCCCTATCTTGTTCATTCATAGCGATTTGATTATAACCAGAGAACCCATATATCATAGAAATTCGGTTTGCTCCAACAAATTTTTCTAACACATGGTCCATTTTGGGCAGCGGATAATTGTCCTTGAGAGATGACTTATTTGAGTTTCGGAAATCCACACACAGTCTGATTTCCCCACTCTTTTTCCTGACCGGGACCAGGTTTGCTACCTAGTCTGAGTATCTCAGAGGTACGTTTATTTTCACGTCTAGAAGTTTCTTAACTTATTTTTAGATCACAGGTAACAAAATGGGGTTAATCTATCTAATCTTTTTCCTAAATGGTTTGACCCCGGGCTTCAAAGGTATCTTGTGATCAATTATGGAAGTTTCATACGTTCTTAGCTCATCGTAAGACCAGGCGAAAACGTCTTTATACTGTCTGAGTAGGTCTTTATACTTAAATTTCATTTTGGGAGGGAGGAACTTGGATATTTTTACCACCCTGGATTTTTTTTCAGTCCCTATATCGCAGTCCTCCACTTCTTTTGGTTGGGGCTGCAAAGTGAATTTTACAGGTACGTCGTTCTGATCAAAAAGTCTCTCTAAAGGAATTAATCCTTTCAGAATCTAGTTGTTTTTAAGGACCAGCATATGATGATCAACAATTTTTTCTCGGAAGGTTTCAGGATCTTCCCCTTCTTGCATGATCCACATCAGGTCATGTTGATTCTCTTGATCTGCATGAGTTTTAGAGAACTCACCCACTGCTACAAGAAATTTTTTAATTTGTTCGTCACCTTCAAAGACCTACCAGTGTCGGATATTGTCTGGTATAGAGGGTTTGTATTTGATCTCAATGTGATACTTCAATTTGAAATTCGTGGGAGGAGAGAAGGTTGAAGCTGCCTTTTCCAAGGCATCAACATGTAGGTTCTCTACGTGAGGGATAAAATGGACCTTTACGAATGATAAAAAGTTTTCCATGAGATCCCAAGCACAATTTATGTATGTTCTTAGTCTGGGATGCTTAGCTAGGTACTATCGGTTTATTTGTTTGACTATTAACTCTGCATCACCATATACCTCCAAGTTACTTATATTTATCTTTTTGGAAGCCTCTAATCCTAAGATCAATGCTTCATATTCGCATACGTTGTTAGTGTAATCTATGTCCCACTGCAGTCGGTAGGAGAAAGGAACAATGAATTTACCTTCAGGAGCCACTAAAAGCACTCCTGCACCTTCCCCTTCAGAAGATAAAGCACCGTCAAAAAACATTTTCCAGACTCCGGTGTTACACAGATCCTCTATCATGTGACTTGACTCTTCTCACTCTATATCGATTTCCTCCAGACAACCATCCAAACCATCATCAAAAGACAAGATGCAATTTCCCAGATCTTGTTCCACAATTTAAATAGTGAAATTGTTAGGGTTTTGAGGGTCACTCATTGTATATGCTAATCTTGTTTCTCTGTACAACTGAGTGAACTGACCACCGAACACCAGGATTGTGGCATACGTCATGTCCAACTGAAGAGAACCCCCCAATTTGGCTCCCCATGACCTAGATAACAGCAAGCCATACTTAGGGGGAATATCTGCGATAACCACATCCATCAGGATACTCTTAACCGGGACCTGCACCAAGGTAACTACAAGATATTTTATCATTCCCATACAATTAACCCTTCTTGATTCAAAAGAATACAGATCTCCATAAGTTCTGGTGATCTGGAGACCCAACTTATCCATAATAATCTTGGGCATAACGTTATGGAAGGCTCTGGAGTCTAACATGCAATTGTGTAGCACTTGATCATACACATTCAGAGTGATATAAAAGGGAGCAATGGTGTCTTTGGCCCCTTCAAAATGGGGACCAGAGGTGATGTTAGGTTTTTCATCTTCCAGGTTTAAAACATCAGACTGGCTTTCTAGCTCAGAGACGCCCATCGCTAGGGTAATTTGCTTTCGATAAACGAGGTTTTTTGCCAATTCTACCAAAGGGATTGGTATCTTAATTTTATTTATCTCATATTCAAAACTGAAAGTTCTACTCACCTTGCTATTTCTTTGGTTGAGACTTTTGAATCCTTTCTCTCTGACTTATTTTTCTGGACCTCTTTATCACTCATGGTCCTAGTTGAAAACATAAATTTATTTGCTGGTTCAGTTCCTTGTGATTGAGTTTCAACTTTTTCCACTTCAGACTCTTGTGTGCTTATCCTTTTCGTTTTGTAGTTGGATAATAAGGTCTCTTCCAAAGGAGGCTCATAAGCTTGACCTCTTTCAAGGATTTTCTTTGGTTGAGTAGTTGAGGTGGGCTTACTCTTAGATCTTAGGTTGTATTTTGGTTGAAACTCAGCCATTATCATCTCAGTTTCTGGTTGAGATTCACAGAGATCAGTGTGATCATATTCTTCACCCTTATTCGATGGTTGTTGCATGTTTATATATTTTTCATAGTCTTATCAAGTCAGATACGGTTGAGTGCAGTCATCACTGAAGTTCATGACATCATTATCCGAATCTTCAAAGTCTTGAAAATCGTTTGCTCCTATAAAATTTTCATTCTTTAAGGGAGCTTGTATTTTTTTATCTTCATTTTTTATTTGTCTTTGTTGGTTTGGGGGGTTTGGTTTCCTCTTGAAATCCTTTTTGGGGTAAGAGTCAGCTTTGGCCTATTCGAGTTCCATTCTAGATATTTTATTTGACATTTCTTTAATCACTCTAGCCATATCGTCCACCCTATCATCTGCGGATCTATTTGACCCTGAAGGACCTGCTGGTTCTCTAAAGTGTTTGGTCTCTCGGTTTCCAATTTCTAATTTATCTTTAAGCTTACCTGAAGCCATCATATTAGACTCTATTTCTACCGCATCGTCCTGCATTCGGTTCAGGGTGGCTCCCCTTCTTTCTCACAAAAGGAGTGCAAAATCCGGCTCGAAAGCTCCGACGAAAGTCACTTTGGCCATAGGTTGGGACGGTTTAACCTCGGCTGGGATTTTATTGTACAGTTTGTTGAATCTCTGAATAAATTCCATGACTTTTTCTGATTTCTTTTTCCTCAAAGACCCAAATTTGGTTAAACAATAGAGATGGTATTTTCTCTCGCCCCACTGTCTGAGGAAAGCATCTTCCAAAGCGTCATAAGACAATATAGAAGCTGTGTGTAGGCTCCGAAACCAAGTTTGGACCTGACCTTCAAAGGTTTGGACAAGGAGTCTCGAATATACGTCCTCATGCTCAATACCTAGAATGTCAGTGAATTGATCAAAGAAATTAATATGTTCTATCGCGGTTAGATCCCCTTCCCCGGTGAATTTTGGTAGATTTTTTATGTAATTTTTAGGAAGGTCATGTAGAGGGATGGGTAATACTAAGGGATCATATCTGGCCGCAACTTTTGCAAAAAATATGTGAGGGGGGGCAGGCCCTTGGCCTCCAGCTCCTCCTAGAGGGGCTCCTCCCCTTGTTCCTTCGATAAAACCTCCACCTCCTCCTACAAACCCTCCACCTCCTCCTCTAGAAGTTGCCATCGTTGTTTGTGGAAATTATTAAAGGGGGTTTTGAAAAATTAAAAGTGACTCTTTGTTTTCTTCACGAAGAGGAAAATCTGAAGAGGAAAGATAAGGAACACGAGGACTCAATTCCTCGTATTTGCAAGAGGTGAAATCAGGAGAACCAACGGGTGTGGAAACCAAGTTTGTAACACACTCTTCAGAATTTGGTGAAGTCAGGAAATTCAACTGAAGGAAAGATGGTATGTCAAAAGATGACGAACTTTCAAGAGGGCCCTTTCCTTTGTGTGCTAAGGGGATTGTCGGACAAATCTCACTCCTAACCTTGGAGTAGCTTGACGTTGAATCTTTAGCATCAAAGAGAGGACTGAGCGAAGTTGAGGGTTCGGAAGGACTCTTAGTCTTTAGTGATGGGGTTTTAAGTTTGTAAACTGCAACGGTTGACTTTAGAGAGCCTCTTTCCTTTAGAATTTTTTCAGGATCGGTAACAGGCGTAATCTGCTTACCATCCAGGTTTTGTCTGGTATTCCTTCGACCAGATGTCAGTTTATTACTTGTGGAGTCTCCAAGTGAAAGATTAGAAAGCCTTAAAAGGTGTGTACTCTTTGTTCACTATCAAAGGGTAACACTTTCAACGAAAAACAAATGTTGTTTTCCCAGGGAAAAAGATTTCATAACTTCGGTCCCCGGCAACGGCGCGAGAAAGATGTTGTTCCCGAGTGTGTACTTAAGGCTTAGAAGTACAATGTCAAGTCATCCGAAAGTGGGTGAAAGATGGAGAAGAGAAAGAATTCAACCTTTGGAAAAGGAAACTAGGGAAGATTTCTATGTTGGCATTGTCTAGCTTCCAACTGTTCCTGGATAGTTATATCTTGTTCAATGGTTGCCCATGAACGTTCAAGTTCGACCCGATTTGTAGCAGTTTTAAGAATTGTGTCGAAAAGGTTTAAGGCAATGTGTGTTTGGTCCGATAGTCCGGGTTCGATATTAGGCTGTGTTGGTACAGGGACATTCATGGAGGAATAGTAAAAGTGGAAAAAACTTCAGAGTGAGATTAAGTGTTGTCTCAATTTGGTCATATAAAAGAGAATTTATGGTTTTAGGAATAAAATAGGTATGCAAATCAAAGGCTCTTTCCCGTAACTATATTAAATTTTAATAAAAGGTGTGAGGTGGGAGAAAAACATTTAGCTGTCTATAGTGTAAGGCTCCTACCAGGGGAGAATCTCACGAATAAACAGAAGAGGAAAATGAAAGGAAATAACCGATGTAGCAGAGAATATATGTAAAATTCTGAATTGCAGACTGGTATTACACCTGCTGATAGTTGGTATAGAGGAAAAATAGTAAACAATTACAGAAAACCAAAATTCATTCGTTATAGTAGTGGGCGTACTAAATTATAACGAATCACATCAAATAGGAATATGAAATGAAACGAAATATGAGATATAAGGAAACAAACTTGTAACACAGTCGTGACGAAATTGAGAATATTTAGATTTTCTTGTATTAACTCTCAAATGTAAAAAACTCTGTTACAATCGACACAAAAAGGTCCAACCTTGTTTATTTCTTTCTGTGGTATATTTATACAATTTTATAAATAAGATAGAATCTCAATAGTCACAAAATTTCGGTTATGACAGGGAGGAGAGAAATCGCTCCATTTATCCTTCTCTGTCTTCACTTGGTGCCAGACGTTTGTCGTCACGCGAGCTCGGTACAGGTGACACATCTTTCAACCAACTGAGATATTAACCAAGATGGTTCTATTTGACAGCTGAATTCAAAGAAGTAACATTCTCGGGCTAACTGTTGCAGCCTGTCTTCCATCTATCCATCAATGATGTCGATGGCACATAATTGCGCACTGGGTTTGATCATGCATTTATCCACTTGGACTATGTCCACCATAGTCATCTGAGAGATATCAGCCGAGTCTCTTTCTTCCTTTTCCTTCAGATCAAGTGAGATCTTTTCCACATTCATTTGCATCAACATCTCAGCATTGCCTCCGCTGTCAATGCCCAGCAGCTCGCCGTCTATAGAATTAAAGGCCTCCTCTAAGGAATTGGTTATCTTTTGGGCTTGTTGCTTGCCTTCGACGATGTTATGCTCCCATTCCTTTAATAGAATGTTTCCTCTGGTTTTCTCTGAAATGGTGAACCTGGGAGTACCTTCCGAAACCCTGTTGTTCATGGTTATCACAGCCTCCTGGAAGGCAACCCGAAACATTAGAGGCACCCACGCAAGGAAAAAATGCGAGGTATCCTCTTTTCCGTATAACCGGTATGTCATCATGGCCACATATCTGTACTGCGGTTCTAATGAACTGATTGAATATATGCCATGTCTATCAGCTCTGAACTTCGCGGTTTTTGAAACCCAATCCTTTATCAAATTGGACATGGTTTTGTCATACTGTATGCACTCCTTCTCCTTGAACTCGTCCAAGAACTCTACACCATATATGTGGGCGGACGTCGCAGGCAGCTTATACATGGATTGCAGATGTTCTGGCCTAAAAGTCCCGATGGTGACTTTCTTCTCGTTCATGATAGTCCTAGTCAGTATGTCCACATGATCCAACGCCCATCGGACCATGTCATAATATGGAAGCAATCATGGCCTGGCTGCTACTCTGTTCATTCCGGATTGGATGACTATTTTGTACTTGGTGGTTATATCATCTTTTTCGTTGTCATTGGAGTCGTCGGAATAATCCACCAACTCTGCTTGCAGAATATCTGAAACATGTGACCAGTTCGGGACCGAGTTGACACTTCAGGGCGAAGTATCAGAGACATTGTCTGAGCCTTGCCCCGAAACCTCAACATTTTCCTTTGTTGCTTTTCGCGGAGCCATGGATGAAGCTTGCATTTTAGCTCTTCTGCGATAGAACTGTGTATACATACAGAAGTCAATTTACTCAGCTATAATGTGCTCTGCGTAATATGAAATGCATTTGTTAAAATGAACCACAACTCTTATATATATATGAAAAATCGGTACCTTTCAGAACAAGTCTGTCAAATCATATTTAGAAATAAATTTTGTCGTAAAAATCCGATCTTATATTCATAGATTTACCCTATTTCCTCATTAATGTCATAAATTTTGGCGGTCTCAAAATCTCAGTTGGTGCATGGAGGAAAAAGACTACCTCGTAAATCGTGCAGACATCAAGGCGCGGGATACTCATTGATTTCTGTTAATTAATCTGGCTTTACCGTTGTTAACAAAGTTTCGGTACTCGTTATATCAGGGATTTTACTTAAACATTTTGAGTCTCTAACACCCGAGACTGCGAAGATTGATTTTGGTTAATTAAAGGTAATCACAATTTGGGGCTTGATTAATTTTATAATTATTATATTCGCGATATCGCGACTCGGAGCTTTGAAGATGAGTTTCTTGGATATTTACATGCCAAGCTGTGAAACCGCGAGATCGCAATAAGATGACTTAATTAAAGGGAAGATAATATTGGATTAAATGATTAATTAATCACGTTATAACCGTATCGTGATTTCGCAAGTCAGGGTTTAGACGATGTAACTTTTGAAAAATATAATGCCGAGTGGCAAAACGCCGAGAGAAATTTTTTACCACGGTTAGCTTTTGCCTTTAATCCCTGACATGAGTTACTCAAATAAGGACCTCGCGCTCTCGGCTATTGGGGCTATGACAATAAATTTTTGGGTTTGGCGAACGCCGAGGCGCGAAACCTTGACGACGTCTAATCATGAGTTAAGGAAAACTTTACCCTTGTTACTGTCTTGAGTGAAAATTTAAAACTACTTCGTTGTTTCATGACTCGGGACGTGTGAATTACATGAGTTATAGTATCTGACCTGCGAGATTATGAAGTAGAACAAAAAGAGGAAACATTTTTACGAAAGGTAGGACTTGTTTCGAGAGTATAATAATCATCATTGCTCGCGTGACAAAGTTTCAGAGGTATCGATATCTTAGAGGGAAAAAGAAAACCATCTTTTGATTTCAAGCATCAAAATGAAAATTGTGACAGGCTAAAAAAACAAGGGCGGCTCCAATAGTGACCAAGGGTGGAGCGAAGGCCAAGTTTGCATGGGATGCATCCCAATAGAAAGCATTTGAGGATTTTAAATTCCTCCTCTGCTCATCACTAGTCCTTATTCTACCATACCTACAACAACCATTTGAGATTGAGACAGATGCTTCATATTATGCTATCAGTGCAATCATTGTTGAACCCCCATTTTTTCATTATCTAGACACCTCTTTTCTCACTTATGCTATGTTTTTAGACCTAAACCTAACCCTGATACCATCCATTTTTTTTTATTTCAAGACTAAAACCCCTTTGGCAAGTATTATGAGGTATAGTTGTTTATTTTGTCATTTTTCCTAAGTTTTTGATAAATTATTAGGAGTTTTCAAAACAAGATTTTCTAATGAAGAATGTTAGTAGTATTCTCATACCACAACTATTCCCATACCAGGATTTCAAGGTTCAAATACATATTTGCACCCAAATGGAGATAGATCACCTGGGTATTGGAGAGTGAAGTTCCAGCATGGATCATGACCTCTTAATTTATTCCTGGACCATTATTTTCCAGCGTGGAGTTCCAAATTAACAAATGGGAAAGTTTTCTAGCAACCAATCTATTCTTGGGTTTGAGATTCACAATATTTGGTTACTATTCATATGCATCCAACATCATACAAATAGCAACAAGATCACATTTGGTATGATATTCTTACTTAGTTTGTACTAGTTTTTGGGAAGAAACGAAGTCAATAGGATTTAATGATTGTAAAACTATTCTTGTCTTCCTATTACTCGAGAACAGAGGAAGTCGACTTCATCCATAGATTAGGGATCTTTTGTAAGAGCACGTTTACTCTATAAAAATGTTAAGAACCATATTATGTAATCGTGCATCAAGGAATAGACGAATACTACTGTTGTTCAGTTATATCTATGATGTATGTGATACAAGTGGTGTAGACTATAAGAACACTTTGTTATTAATAAAAGTTGATGCAAATTTCACATTGTTCTTTCCAATTCAATTACACAATTTGATAAAACTTGACCCAATCACTTACAAAGAGACCTCCAATTTTGGAAGTGTCCTAAGTTGTCTTGTGAGGATTGATCCCAAGAAATTGTTAATTGCTTTTCAATAAATAAATGTTTGTATTTGTATCACATAATTAATACTGAATAGTGCATGAAATGTTGAGTCACCTCTGCATGAATAAATTGTTTGTATAAGAGAAGTACAGTTCCACTATATGTCCTTTGCATTAAGAGTATTGATTGTGATATTGGGTGTTCAATTTTTTGTTCATAACCTTTGACTCCATACTAATAAGTTCAACATGAGATGAGAAGCACCAAGTGGAGAGTTGGTATCCTTTTAGGTGATTGATAAAAAAACATAGTTAGAGTAAAATGTGTGACCACGATTCCTTATTTTGACTAGTGAATATAATTCTTATTGTCAAATTTAACCTTGTACATAGATCATGAATACTTAGTCTCTGAAAGTGAAAGACTACATTTGGGATCTTAAAAGGATACTCTATGAAAGGAATTCATTGCTAGTCTTTGTTTTCAATTTTTTTGTCAGCATATTTGATCATTTGATGTGTGAAACCTTATCATCTATAAATTTAAATATAAAAATGAGAACATATGATAGAACATGATCATGCATAGATCAAAGATCTATGCATGACATATAAGTTATTTTATTTCTACTCATGTTTGGTATTCAACCTATGGATAGAGTTAAGTTTTTCTTGATAATATTTCATGAGTGATTGGTTTATAGCATGGTTTCTTTGTCTCTTAAGAAGCTAGAATAATTAGAGTAGTTAAAAATTTGATGCTTTACCCGCACATTTTGTGTCTACAACTCATCAGTTTACAAACCTAGTTCACGAGTAAAAGAGATTTTTATTACGAAAATTAATTGACCCAACAATCCTCACTCAACATGGGCATCTACTATCCTATCACAGTGAAACACTATTTGATGTTGTTCATAGATACCCCACCTACGAAAAAGATATGTACACCATTGTTGAGGCATGTCGACAGTGGAATAATTACATTATGGGGAAATAAATGATCATCCACAATGATCACATACCTATTCAATTCATCCAGACATAAGGAAAGTTACAGAATGACCTCCATTAGTAGTAGTCCACATACCTACAAAAATTCCACTTGAACATCAAGTACAGGAAGGGAAACACCAACCATGTTGTTGATTGCCTCAATCGAACCTCGGTTTTGGTACTAACCACAATTCTTAACTCTTGTGGGAATGAGACATCCGAGTGGTCACAATTATATGATACTAACTCTAGCTTTGTTGTTGCCTATACTACATTGAGCATGGGAAAAATATTTCTAGAATTTCATCTCCAAGATGGATTGTTATGCCACCTGAGCCATCTATTTGTTCCTTAAAGTGAGCATGAAAATATGATATGGGAAGATCATTATAGTAAGACAATAGGACATTTTAGTGTAGACAAATAGTGGTAGTGCTGCAAAAACATTTTTATTAGCCAAAGCTTCGATAAGATGTCTACAAGTACATCAAATCCTTCACTTCCTACACTATTACCAAGACCACCTATTGTTGGGAAATAATACCCTACAGACTAGTAAGCTAGGGCTAAACTTACATGCAGATTTTGACCTTTAAGAAATCACTTTTAACTTACCACCCCAAAACCTAAAACCCTTTTTCACATTGGAAAGAACCTACTAACCTTTTTACTGATGTTTGGTGTAGATCCTCTGTTGCGCTTTGTCCGCTTTCTTGTGCTGCTCCTTCCAAAGACAATCCTGCAATCAAGACAAAACACTACACATGCATGCTATTTTTCTACTTGAGGATTAGAGATTAAGCATAAATCGAATAAAACATATATAAGTCATGCATTGGGACAGGAAAAGTATTCTTCTATTAATCTCAAGATGAATCAACTTACAATAATGATAGAGATCGGCCACCGCTCCTTGATCCTGATCCTGGGCTCCCCCTCTTCTTTGTCCTCCAACTGCTTTGCTTGAATTCTTCTTAGGCTTGAGGAAAGGCTAAAGGGTTGGGACAAATGGATTCGGCAATTGGGCAGAGTTTCTTTGCTATCTTTTTTCTTTTTCCAAATAGTACCCCTACCCCTTCTTTTATAGGCTATAAGGAGATAGGGTTTTGGATGAACTCTCGGCCATGCATGGTCGGGAGTTTCAATTAACTGACCCATAGATTTTTGTCCCGTCGGCAACTTTCCTATTTTTGTGCTTTGTTAGGTAAACGTGGGTTGTAGTAGGCCAGCCAACGTTCCAACGCGTGCAGTAGTAGGTCTGCCAGCATTCCAACGCGTGCAGTAGTAGTTTAGGGTGCATTTTACTTGATTTAAGAGGATTTTCAAGAGTTTATTCAGCATGGATTTGGCAAGGAAGTGATATGAGTTGGCCTGATGCCAGGTAAGAATGTGTGGTGCAATTTAGGGTTATAACAGATGCCCCCTAATGTGTGAGGTCATAAGAGCATCTGATGGTCGAAATACATTACCAATTCTTTACCAATCTGTACTGATATGTTGAATGAGTGAGCCCAGGAATCAGGAATCAGGAGGTGTCGTCTGCAAAAAATATCAAATGTCTCACCGAGGCAGGCATACCCATGCTCGGGATAAAATAGAACCATGGCTACCAATCAAATAGTTGTAGATCCATGTCAACAACTATGAAGAGTAGCCGCGAACAATACACAGCGGAGCTACATCTCAAAATCAGAAAGATATACATATAAAGTATCCATCTCCCAGAAGTTGATTTGGCCTGATGGTTGTACTTTAGAGCTCGAGCAACAACTTCAAAATCTTCTAAAACTCGGGTAGGAGTGTAATATGAGTGTACGACTGCACTACCCAGAGGTCTTCGATGGCTCATTGGTTATGGACTTGATAATCTTGATGATTGGACTGAAGGCTTCAGTGATTTCGAACAAAGACTTGATTGGACGTTCAGGATGGCCGGGTATGCGGACAAGAGACATATTACAGAGGGGCCGACTCAGGCTCAGTGACAAACTTCCCTTGGACAATAGCATGACAAGTGATAAGACTCGGGAAGAATATCTATTAATCATAAGTTTACAAAGCAAGAGGCAATGCAAACTCTCCATATGTTTGGAAGAGTAACCAAACGGTGGAGGACACAACTCAATATAGCGAGAAAAGCTTCCTAAGGTTGTACTACATCCCAAAGTCTGATGAATCAAACAGATAGATTTTCTTTATCTAAGGGCGACTCATGATGCTGCCAATAAAGAAAATACTTTTCCCATCCTCTTTTTCGGGTATATTTGATTTTTTTGTTCTTTTTGATGATTTTGAAAAAGAATAAAGGAATATTACGTTACAATGGAGGAACGAATACAGCAAACATACAAGCTCAAGGCACAAGGACAAGACTGATGTTCTAAGGAAATGATACTCGGAAAAAATCCTCCAATGGCCAAAGGTGTTAAGACGCAAAGGCAAACTGTTACTATGCTGAGGGGTAAAGGATGCAAATACGATTGATAGAACACACAATGGTAACGTCCTTCGATGTAAGTTTAAAAAGCCCAAAGAAGGGAAGCTCGGTGATTTTTCATATTTAGAGAGTCTGAAAAAGCATAAAAGGCAACTCCATTGGGGTACCTTTTTCAACAATAGTCTAGTCGGTTCGAAAAAAGGGGTAAACTAGCACCGATTAGACATCAATTCAAAACCATTTTAACGAGTGTGACAAGGAAAAGATCACTTGGCTATTTTTTCAATTTTAAGGAGTCTAAAAAAATCTTAACTATGGACACCATCAGGAATGTTCTTCTGGACCATTTTAACGAGTGTGAAAGAATAAGGTCACTCGACGATCTTTTCAATTTTAGGGAGTCTGAAAAGAGCTTAACTATGGACTCTGGGGGGGTTTCTTTTTCATAAATTTAGTCCCTCAGGCCCGAAAAAGGAATAAAATCTTACCTGAGGATACTCTTCTAAAGAATGGGAATTCAATAGAGTATTCATTTGTTCGTACAGTTGGTCGTCCGGACCGAAAAAGGGGTAAACTACCGCCAGACAGACGTGACTTCAAATTTCAGTTTAACGAGCGTGAAAGATCACAAGATCGCTCGGAAATCTTTTCATGTTTAAAGGGTCTGAAAAGGGATTAAAAGAAGACCTGTTTAAGGAACGTTCTTCTGGACCAATTTAACAAGTGTGAAGAAACAAGGTCACTCGGCAATCTTTTCATCTTTAAGGAGTCTGAAAAGGGCTTAAATAAGACTCCACAATGGTTACTTTTCTCAGTTAATCTAGACAAGATCGAAAAGCATAAATGTAGTCTCATCGGATGTTGCTTTCGGATCTCAAAGTGAGCTTGAAAAACAACAAAGTTAGCTCATGATAGACTCTTTGTGGGTCGATGCCTGGCATTTCCTCATAAGACCAGGCAAAAATGTCGCGGAATTCTTTGAAAAGATCCATATAAATTTGAATCTCTTCGGGGGAGAAATCTTCTCCAACGAAGACATTCTCCACGATGCCAGGGTTTCAGGAGATGTTGATAGGTATAGTTTCAGTGATAGTCACCATATTGACCTCAGCATAAATTTCCTGTGTAGCTAAGAGGTGAATAGGACACGGTTGATCTCCCATCATGGTGATAGTGAATTCTCCTACCTCGATTCGGTGTAACTCTTGGAGAAAGTATGATCTGTGATGAAGATCTTCCCAAGGTTTATCCAGACTAGTCATTGCTTTGATTACAGCTTCGTCAGAAGGCAAGACTAAGTCTAACGAATCAGTGGTAGCAAGAGAACCCTGAGCCCAGATAGGCTCTAGAAGTGGATCCAACTCTTGTGCGGGAGTCGGATCAAGAGTAGCTGAAGTTTGTTGGACTAAAGAGTAGGCTACTTTAGCAGCCAACAAGGGCATGGACATGCCAGCGTGCCCTGTCTCATCCATCGTGATTTATGGGGAAGGAAGAATCCATGGATCCTGAAAGTAAGTCGTGCGAAACGACGAGACGTGAAAAATATCAGCCTTGTGGTGAGTCGATATAAAATTGACATCGCCATGAGGAGGTGGGTAATCGAAAGTACCCATCAAAGATGGGCACAAACCAAATCCTACGTTAATGACACCGTCTTGAGGATTATCTATCATGGGAACTGTGGATGCCCCCAAAGCCGGGTCAGGTCTAGAGAAGGAAAATTGATCAATGGTCACTATTCGGACTTCATGTGGAAACAATAAGACTCAGAAAACTGTAGAAACCATCGCTTGCATATCATAAGTCCAACTTCGACCTAACAAGAGGTTATAGTCGAGGGGGGAATCGAATACCTCTACTTCAACACACACAGTCTTCTCGCCTAACTGGACAGGGAAAGAAGGAATGATGCCATGTGGTCGGAAAGAATGATCGTCGAACGCAGTGAGGAGAGTAGGTGATGGAGACAACTCAGGCTGACCAATGGATTTCTAGCATGCTAACAACATAACGCAAGTCGAAGCGCCCTCATCGACCACCGTGCGGAAGATATTCTATGTAATAGTTTTCGTGGGATGCGCCACTACTATCTGAAACGCGACGTGGTAAGGCAAACGAGGTTTCAAGTCAGTCGTATATAACATGATGGTACCCGGGTTACAAGTTTCAGTAGAGCCTAAAGTAGTCAACAAGGATTTCCTCTGAGCAGGGCAACTTTGGAGGACCTCCAAAGCGGACATAGCACAAGGGGTTTGGGATAAATCTTCCACCACAGAGTAATTCTGGGCGGCCCTTGCGTTTGGATTGTGAGAAGCTTTCTTAAATGCACCCTTTGGAATGCGTGTCATCATTTCTCCCAATGTATTCTCAATCTGTAGAGGAAGAGATGGGATTTTGGCTTCTTTTCCCTTCTCAGAGGTGCTTGGTTTACCATAGTCGTGTTCTCTAGTCATTATTAAAGCATCACCCCTAACCATATATACATTCGTGGATGAGGAGTTATTTGGAGGAGGGAAGGTTTCCTAGCTGCCCCCTTCGGCACTTGTAGAGGCTTGAGTTAAATTTTGCCCATGCTGAAAGGGATTAGTTAACACGGCTTGATGTTGCTGTGTGACAAACTTTTGGGCCTCTGCAAGTCGAGGACATAGATGGGTCGGGTGGTCTTCCGCACACAATTTTCACGGATACCTCACCTTCCATTTTTCCGTAGTTCCCTCGCCAGCATTATCAATGGGTTTTTTATCCCCCTTACCCTTCTTGCGTTGTTTTTTCTTCCCTTCAGACTGTTGGGGGGCCTTTGGGTTAGTCGTCTACACGGAGTGTACTTCCGACGTTTGGGTAGGAGGAGCAGCCAAAGCAGTAGTCTGGTTGGCCGCTGAGTGTTGTATAGATAATTGTTGCAATTGTTTTGTCAATTGCTCAGCGGGCTTGGTTTGTGCCGAACCAACGATACCATCGGCATGTGGTCCATCTCTCTGTCTAGTTTTATCCAGTATCGATCGTGGTGCATCCGGCAGGATGTTGTATAATAAACCAGACTGAGAATAGATGAGCTCAAATTGTTGAGCCCTCATGATGTCATCTTCCTCGAAGAAAACCCTAGAAGTTGCGACGTCTTTGGATAATTGCGGTACTAAAGACTTAAGGAACCACTCAAGCAGGAATGCTGGTGGAACTGGTACTTTGATTAGACTCTTTCGGCGTCGCCAGTCTCGGATATGGTCAGAGATATGGTCCGCTGTCATCTGTTCGAAATTGGCAAGCAACTTCGTGCCCACATCATATCTCACAGGTAACTGGAAATGGTTAAGGAAGGCCATTGCCAGTTCGCAAAAAGAAGAATATCTTGAGCGATCAAGATCGATGTACCATTTCGTGGCACTTCTGATAAGAGTGCATTGAAACAATCGCAACTGGATGGAGTGATCTTTCAGTGAGTTAGATGAACACCAAAGGTGGAAAGTAGTCACGTGATCACCTGGATCTTCGTTAGGCTTGGCCTCGAACTTTTGAATGTCCGAAGGAACTTTTGTTGGCATAGGAGGCCAACGCGGATCGTGACAGATAGGATCATTTAACAACTGTGTCAAATCTAGAAAGCGTAACGTCGCCAAGAATGGTAGCTTAGGTTGCTGCTGATAGCCTGGGAAAAAGGGTCCTGGAGTTTGACTGGCACCAGGTTTCCAGGAAAAGTTTGGCTGCTGACCCGGATTCTGGTAGAAACCATGGCCCTGACCAGCGTAAGGATTTTTCATCTGTGGAGACATCATTGGTTGATTCCCCATGAAGGACATAGGATGTTGGGCATTCATCGTTTTTGACGGACTTTGGGAAGGATTACCCCATGCCGGTCCTAATGGGAGAGGCATAGAAGTTTGTCCGGGGTTCCATTGACTGTGGAAAGAATTACCCCATAACGGCATTCCATATGAAGGAATGGATCCTTGTCCTGAGTTCCAAGGTCCTGGTATATTTGCCCCCGACGCTGGAATAGTACCCTGTGCCGGAGTAGACTGTCCAAAAATGGGTGTGCCCCCAGATGGGAAAGCAGTGGATGCGAAAGTGTTATTACCAAATGTCCCATTCCAAACAAACGGTGATGAACCTACCGGCAGAGTTTGCGCAGGTGTTCCTTGACTCTCGACTCCAAATGAACTCGTGTGTGCAGGCTTCCCAGTGGACTGCTGATGCAGACCACCAAGCGAAGGGGATGAAGGAGAGATATGACCTCTAGCGTAAGGAAAAGCATCAAAAGGGACAGGAATGCCCCCAATTTGACCTTACAGAGGAGCGTTAGAGCTCCCTGCCCCCAGACCCAAAGTCTGTAAAGTGGAGGAAGTGAGTACAGGACTAGTACCCGAACTAGGCATACCGTATGAAAACGGAGGGTCTGTCGCACTAGGTGTGAAGGGAGGTGTGGCCACTGTGATAGATGGGGACGGTCCACTGTGCGACGTAGTTGCGGCCGAGACCGTAGTGACTCAGATCGTCAACGGCAAGTTAGGAGATGTGTTAAGGTCCTAACCTGCACATAGGTAGATCAATGTATTCGGATGTAATAAAGGTCAATATTAATAAGACCTTTCAATAAAATAGAATAAAGCGGATGTAAGAAGACCTAATAGAAGCTTTCTCTTCTAGAAGGATCTTCCTCTAGATGCTTCTCTTAATAGACATATTTAGTATAAATAAGGGGCGAGGGTATGTGAACCCTAGCTTGGAGATTATTGTAACAGAGCGTTGCTCGACTGGAGGTTGCCCCCTCAAAGAGGCATGTGAACATTGCTATCTTAATCAAAGTATTTTTTCTGTTGCTATTTCGTATATCATTTATGTGTATTGTGAAGATTATGCTGGATATTTTACTGTTATTCTATCATTTCTAGCATTTAATTTATGTTCTGCATATTTTATATATCTGGTATCTTGCAAGTGGTATCAGAGCACTTTCCTTGGCAGAAATTGTGGGTATTTTTTTTCAGGGTAGAGACATATTCCGACGTCTTTAAGCCACAGAGATCTTTCGTTACACGCATAAACCCGCAGTTGAGGGATTCATACACACAGGAAATACAAGTGGTTCTTAAGCACACATCTTTTGGCCACCCTTGTAACCCTTGTTGGTACCCCTTCGAGTGGTAGCGCATCAGACAACACCTGTGTATGGATCGGCCTAGATTTCCTGAAGCCCTCTTTAGATAAACCTATCGGTCATCGGACTGTTATAGTGTCACCGAGAACAACACTCGGGAAGATACTCTCTAGTACCTGGGTAGTCAGGTAGTACAGCTAAGGGTACGGTCTATCCTCCTTAGTTAGTGCCCTGAGATATTGGGCTGAGTACTACTATTAGACCCCGCACGTATATCAGAGAGCTATAGCACAGGGAAAATCCTTGTCTGTAGAACCCTTGAATACCTAACCCTTGGGGAACATAAACAAATTAAACCAGCGAGATCTATTGATGCGCATCTGTGTTGGCGTTGCTAAGTAAATACTCTCTGGTTCATNAAAAAAAAAAAAAGTCTGGAAATTTTTTCACCATTATTTGAGACCTATTCCATTAGACTCATCTCTTTCCCCTTGTCACATTCATCCATATCATTTTTCGGCAAAAACAAATTTCTGACCCCGCCTGCTCCCATTTTTTCACCATTGTTTGAGACCTATTCCATTAGACTCATCTCTTTCCCCTTGTCACATTCATCCCTATCATTTTTCTGCAAAATTTTCTAACCCCGCCCGCTCCCTTTCCAGTTCACCCATCATCATGGCCCATACTCGTAGCCAAGAACTAGATTCTCGCATCAACACCTTGGAATCTGGTTTCCTTAAGACCCAACAAGAAGTGCAACAACTCAGTGCTACTATTGCCTCCCGTGATGCCTCCCGTGATGCCTCCATAAATGACTCCATAAATGCATCTGTCCATGTAGTCGTGCAGTCCGCAATGGCGGAAGTCAAAAATGAACTTGAATCTGTCATTGTAGCACTCTGCACCAAACTCAAAATCCCTCTCAATGACTCTTTAGATGATACACATAAAAAGACTGAAGGTGAAACTTCTTCCCATTCCTTTCAACCACATCACTTTCAAAGGGACATACGCCTTCCACGAGTGGATGTAACCAAATTTGATGGCTCAGACCCCACTAGTTGGCTCACACAAATGGAACATTATTTCTCTCTCTAGAACATTACAGATGACTTGGCCAAACTCCGGTATGGTGTTCTCCATCTAGATCAAGAACGCTGGCAATGGTGGCAATGGAGAAAAACTTCCTGTCAAGGATATATTTCTTGGACCCAATTTGTTGCTGAGCTTTATGAATTCTTTGACACTGACACCAACCATTTGGGCCGTTTGACAAAATTGAAGCAATCAAGCACAGTCGAAGACTTCATAGCTGCATTTGAGCGTCTGGCTTTTCGAACAGAGGGAGTGACTGACGCTTTCTTTCGAGAGTTCTTTATTAGTGGCCTCAAGGAGGAGATTAGGGCCCATGTCCTCATGGCTCGACCTATGACTTGGGTGGAGGCTACCAAAAAAGATAAAGAAGCACAAAAAATCGTTTCCTCTCAAAACCGTAAGCCTTCCTTTTTCCCGCGCCCTAAACCAATAAACTCCACTACTCCCTCCGCCCCATTAAAAATCCAAAAATTGACCCAGGATGAAATCGTTGAATGCCAACTCAAAGGCCTCTGTTATAATTGTGATGACAAATATTTCCCAGGCCACAAATGTAAGGAACAAAATCTCTTTATGGCCATCTCTGAGGATATTCAAGAAGACGATGATGACACTTCCCCTATGCCCGAGTCACCAGAAACTTATGAAATAAACCCTCCTTCCGACCCTCCAGAAGTGGAACCAATCATTTCCCTCTATGCTCTCACCGGCTTCTCTGTCCCCCAAACCCTCAAGCTAATCGGTTACATCAAGCACCGAAAGGTCATCATCTTGGTTGATAGTGGCAGCACCCACAATTTTATTCATCACTGCATCGCCCAAGAAACCCATTGCTACATCCATGTTGTCAATAATTTCCAAATCATGATTGCCAATGGTGGTTCTATGAAATGTGGTGGGCACTGTGAAAATGTGCGTCTCCAAATAGGTGACTACAACCTCAAATCCCATATGTTTTCTATTGACATGGGAGGTTGCGACATTGTGTTGGGTGTCGAATGGCTAAGAACCTTGGGTCCCATTCTCATGGATTTTCAAAACTTAACCATGCAAATTGACCAAGGAGGCCACAAACATAAATTTCAAGGCATCACTGCGGGTTCTCCTGAAATCATCAGTTCTCATCGCATGGAAAAATTGCTCAAAAAAGGTCATTCGGGTGTCATAGCCCAACTCCATGCCATACAAGCCACCGAGATCCCACCCATGCCCCAAGACCTCTAATCCCTCCTTTCTAGGCATCAAAAAGTCTTTTCCACTCCCCAAGGACTCCCTCCTTCCTGCGGTATCCATGATCACTCCATTCCCCTCATCCCAGGAAGCCTTCCCCCAAATATACATCCATATCGCCACCCCTTTGCACAAAAGGATGAAATTGAAAAAATGGTCCAGGAAATCCTTACTACCGGAGTCATCCGTCCTAGTATGATCCCTTACTCCTCTCTGGTCATCATGGTACTGAAGAAAGAAGATTCTTGGAGAATGTGTCCTGACTTCCGTGCTCTCAACAAATTAACCATCAAAGACAAATTTCCCATTCCTGTCATTGATGACCTCCTGGATGAATTGAGTGGTGCCCAATTCTTCACCAAAATTGATCTTTACTCGGGCTATCACCAGATACGTATGAAAGAGTCTGGCATTCCCAAAATGGCCTTTCGCACTCATGAGGGCCACTACAAGCTTTTGGTCATGCCCTTTGGTTTGTGTAACGCCCCCTCCACCTTTCAAAGCCTCATGAACCATGTCTTTCGCCCTTTTCTCCGTCACTTTGTCTTAGTTTTCTTTGATGATATCCTCATATATAGCAAGACATGGACCAACCATCTTACTCATGTGGATCAAGTTCTCATCCTACTTGCTCAGCACCAGCTTTTCCTGAAACAGTCCAAATGTTCTTTTGGTGCATCCGAAGTAGAATACTTGGGTCATCTGGTGGGCAAGGATGGTGTCAGGGTGGACCTGAAAAAGATTGAAGCTATGCAAGACTAGCCGCACCCAAATACTCTCAAAAGATTGCATGGATTTTTGGGCCTCACAGGGTATTATCGCAAGTTCGTTAAGAACTATGGAAAGATTGCAACACCTCTCACGGCTCTCCTAAAAAAAAACTCTTTCACTTGGACCCCAGCAGCTGCTCAAGATTTTCAAACCTTGAAGACGACCATGTACACCACTCCGGTTCTGGCCCTTCCTGACTTCACAAAGACATTTGTGTTGGAATGCGACGCCTCAGGGAAAGGTATTGGCGATGTACTTATGCAAGAGGGTCGACCTTTGGCCTTCACTAGAAAACAATTGTCTGAAAAGAATCTAGGCAAACCAATTTATGAAAAAGAAATGTTGGCGATTCTGCATGTCGTTGAATTATGGCATCCTTATCTATTGGGGCAATGATTTCAAATTAAGACCGACCATCAAAGCCTCAAGTACTTTCTAGAACAACACATTTCCTCCCATGAGAAACAAAAATGGGTCACTGAGCTCTTTGGATATGATTATGAGATCATTTACAAGAAGGGCAAAGACAATGTCGTGGCGGATGCACTGTCCCGGAAGTATGAAGATGAAGGATCCCTTTTTTCTCTTTCCTTCATTGTACCCAATTGGCTGCAAGCGGTGCACCAGGAAAGGCTTCAAGACCCCAAAAGTTCGCTTGTATTTAAGTAAACAATCCAAGCTCAAATCCACGGTACTTTCTGAGCTTCATGCTACACCCACAGCGGGGCACTCAGGGTTCACCAAAACAGATGACCGAGTCAAACGTTCTTTTTTCTGGGAGGGTATGAAAAAGGACATCCGTAAGTTTGTGGCTGAATGTGAGGTATGTCAACGCAACAAGGGAGAAACAGTCAAATCTCTAGGAACCCTCCAACCGCTTTCGATTCCCCCTTCTATTTGGAAGGATATCTCTATGGACTTTATTATAGGCTTACCCAAATCAGGGAATAAATCAGTCATAATGGTGGTGGTTGATCGCCTTTCCAAGTATGCTCATTTTTGTGCTCTTCACCACCCATTTACTGCATCCACGGTGGATCAAACTTTCATGGATCAGGTCTTCAAGCTTCATGGCCTGCCCAACTCTATTGTTTCTGATTGAGACCCAACTTTCACAAGCAACTTTTGGCAAGAACTGTTCAAGCTACAAGGTACCCAATTGCATCTCATCTTAGCTTATCATCCCCAGACAGATGGTCAAATGGAAGTCGTCAACAAGTGTTTGGAAACATATCTGAGGTGTTTTGCCTCTGAAAAACAACACCAGTGGGCTCAATGGTTACCCCTCGCCGAATGGTGGTACAACACTACCTACCATACAGCCACTTGCATGACTCCTTTTGAAGCAGTGTATGGACAGAAGCCACCATCAGTTCTCTCATACTTACCGGGTACCTAGAAGGTCTAGGCGGTTAACCAAACACTTGCAGTCCAAGAGGATATCCTTCATACCCTTAAAGAGAAATTGGTCATGGCCCAGAATATAATGAAGCAGCAAGAAGATCAAGGTCGCTCTGAACGTCAATTTGTCGAAGGGGATCAGGTGTTTCTGAGACTGCAACCATATAAGCAAACTTCCCTCAAGGCAGAGCAGTGTCAGAATCTAGCACCCAAATTTTATGGCCCTTACACAGTTCTCAAGCATGTGGGACAAGTTGCATATTAGTTATCTCTGCCCAGTCAGTCGAAGCTACATCCTGTTTTTCATGTTTCATGCTTGAAGAAGGTGATTGGAACCAGGTGCCAAATTCAAACCAACCTTCCAGAGTTAGCTGAAGAAGGATCCATTTGGCTACAGCCAAAAGTAGTTTTCGACCAGCGTGAGCGTCGCCTGTGTCAGAGAACCATTAAGGAAGTGCTAGTACAATGGAAAGATATGACTCCAGCAGATGCCACTTGGGAACCAGCTACCATTCTGCAGCAGTTTCCACATCTCAAGCCTTGAGGACAAGGTTGTTTTTAAGGGGGCGGACATGTTAAGGTCCTAACCCTCACATAGGTATATCAATGTATTCGGATGTAATAAAGGTCAATATTAATAAGACCTTTCAATAAAATAGAATAAAGCGGATGTAAGAAGACCTAATAGAAGCTTTTACTTCTAGAAGGATCTTCCTCTAGATGCTTCTCTTAATAGACATATTTAGTATAAATAAGGGGCGAGGGTATGTGAACCCTAGCTTGGAGATTATTGTAACAGAGCATTGCTTGACTGGAGGTTTCCCCCTCGAAGAGGCATGTGAACATTGCTATCTGAATCAAAGTGTTGTTTATGTTGCTATTTCGTATATCATTTCTGTGTATTGTAAAGATTATGCTGGATATTTTACTGTTATTCTGTCATTTCTAGCATTTCATTTCTATTCTGCATATTTTATATATCTGGTATCTTGCAAGATGCTTCTCCTGTGGTGACAATAGTGATGGGAATAGAAGAATTCCCAAATGAAGTAACAACGTTTTTTGCCATAGTTGTGTGAGGCACTGACAGGCGTTCGTAAAATTGAATTGGCACAATAACTTGCGGCCAAGTATCAGTGTTTGGGGTTTCAACTGGACCAATATTGGTGGTTGATTCCTCCAGGAGTTGTTCGGGCTCAATGGTTTGTAACCCGATTGATTTGAAAGACCCTTGTTGGTCTAGCTTCCGCCTCAAAGGTGGCGAGGGTGGCTCCAGTATAACCAGCGGCAGGCCCAGAAGCCTTTGTGACCGGCGGAGCTCTAAATCTTCCACTGTGTGAGAAGATCCAAGACACACTAAGGTATTCTACATGTTCAAACAGTAACACACACTAAAAGAAGCCCCTATGAGATAAAACAAGCAATCACTAACTATTTTGAAGAACAGTTACAACAACCAACACTAGAGCAACTTACCGGTGCAAGTGCAGCTCGAAAACGGAAGCACCCTCCGGGTATACTCTGCAAAGCGTGGCCCGATGTATACCCTAGGTATCATGGTATACCCCCACAGTCACCTATGTATGTCCCTAGAAAATATTGGCAACGAGTTTGCTAGCACATGAACAGTCACCAGGCGGGTACAGTCGATAGTCAGGTAGACCACAATGAGCAGGGTATCAAGCCCGAAACCTGTCAAGGGTATCGAGAGAAAATGGTCTGGAAGACAACTAAGGGTCTCGAATGGATTCAAGACCGACAAATCCCCGTGGCAAATTCAAACGACGGAATCCCTTAACAAATCCTCGATATGTGTTCTCCACTACGCTTGGTCCGGCTTTGGAGGGGTTATATCCTCTACCTTTCCTTATGCGACCTCGTGTTTATCCCCTATGTTAGAGGGGGGTCCCAGATAACTTTCAAGTAACTGGACTTCTACACTCCCTATCACAGACTCCAATGTTGGGTTTTGGGTGGCCTTGGAGAGTTTCCTCTCCAACCTATTCCAAGGCCCTAGTCCTGAGCTAGTTTGTGTACCCTACAAATAAAAAGTCTAATAGATTTTAATTAGCGTTTCTTTTATGGGTTTTTTTACGTCACAAGGTATGAAAGTGAAACTGATGGTGTGTAAAGACTCAAAGCAAAATGAATAAGAAATGCTTGGAAACAAAAACTTTTACAAAAAATGCAAAAACCAGCAACTTTTCAACAAGAAAGACTTCTTTTCCTTTTCAAATTTTCTAAGATTTCATGCAGCAAACATAAAGGAATTTTGCTCAATCTGCGAGCTACTTATGCTCTAAATTCACTGCGAAAAATTATGAAAAAATACTTCTTCCTAGCTATAGATGCAGCAACACAATCTTCAAACAAAGAAGCAAATTAAAAAAAAGATAATTTTTTTTTTATTTGAGTGCTAAATGAAGCAACAAAGGGAAAATGCCGACAAGCACAAAACCAAGAAAACAAAATAAAATTCTTTCTTAAAGCGAAAATCGCAAAGAAACAGAGAAAAGACACACTACGGCAATCGAAAAAGCACCGCTTCTTATGCTTGTCTAAAAACCATAAAACACAATTTTTTTATTTTTTATTTTTTATCTTTTCTATCCAACATCAACTAAGAAAAAGCAGGCTAAGGATAATAAGCCCTAACCTACTGACTGTGCAACCCTAGACTCAAACTCCTGAGAGGAACACTTCTCACCACAAGAGGGGATGACTGCCCCACCCTGATTGAAAAGCACCCAATCAAGCTCACTACTGTCACTGAAACAGCACGCGTGCAAACACGTGCTGAGCTATAACAGCGTGCGGGTACCCACGGGCTAAACTGGCAAAGGTCGCGTGTAGGTATAAAATCTAAGAAAAAATTAAACACAGGCAGCCCAGACCTGGAAGAGGCCTCTGGTATTGACAACCAGGGTCTCTTGAAGGCTTGGATGCTTCTTCTTTTTCAGAAAAGAAAAACAATTGCAAAAAATAACAAACGCAATAAGGCAGACTGAGACAAGACTGTGAACCAGCAAGACCCAGACAGGATCCAGAAATCCCCCTGAGAATGTAAAATTTTGACAGGGAAGAGGAGACTGCCTCTTAAGCTTTTTGATTCCTACACGCTACTGAAACCTCTACAGCAAGCGTTCAAACGCGGGTTGTAGAAGGTTAGGGCGCGGGTTACACACGTGCAAGCCTTCTGCAAGCCGCGTGTACCTCTTTATGTCCCGATAATAAATGTCAAGCAACAGCCAGGGAAAAACTGGTATTAAGAACCAGGTCCCCTGCTAGCTCTGACCTAACAGAAAACAGACAAACAAAGAAACAGAAAATCTACTTCTTTAAACTACCCAAAAACCTCACTTGAATCCGAAAACCCTAAGAGTAAATTCCCCAGTGGAGTCGCCAATTATGTTGTTGGGAAATAATACCCTACGGACTAGTAATCTAGGGATAAACTTACATGGATATTTTGACCTTTAAGAAATCACTTTTAACTTACCACCCCAAAACCTAAAACCCTTTTTCACATACAAACATGGAAAGAACCTACTAACCTTTTTATTGATGTTTGGTGTAGATCCTTCGTTGTGCTTTGTCTGCTTCCTTGCGTTGCTCCTTCCAAAGACAATCCTGCAATCAAGACAAAACACTACGCATGCATGCTATTTTTCTACTTGAGGGTTAGAGATTAAGCATAAATCGAATAAAACATATATAAGTCATGCATTGGGACAGGAAAAGTATTCTTCTATTAATCTCAAGATGAATCAACTTACAATAATGATAGAGATCGGCCACCTCTCCTTGATCCTGATCTTGGGCTCCTCCTCTTCTTTTTCCTCCAACTGCTTTGCTTGAATTCTTCTTAGGCTTGAGGAAAGGCTAAAGGGTTGGGACAAATGGCTTCAGCAATTGGGTACAGTTTCTTTGCTATCTTTTTTCTTTTTCCAAATAGTACCCCTACCCCTTCTTTTATAGGCTAGAAGGAGCTAGGGTTTTGGATGAACTCTCGTCCATGCATGGCCGGGAGTTTCAGTTAACTGACCCATAGCTTTTTGTCCCATCGGCAACTTTCCTTTTTTTGTGCTTTGTTAGGTAAACGCGGGCTGTAGTAGGCCAGTCAGCGTTCCAACGCGTGCAGTAGTAGGCCTGCCAGTGTTCCAACGCATGCAGTAGTAGTTTAGGGCATGTTTTACTTGATTTAAGAGGATTTTCAAGAGTTTATTCAGCATGGCTTTGGCAAGGAAGTGATATGAGTCGGATTGATTCCAGGTAAGCATGTGTGGTGCAATTTAGGGTTATAACACCACCATCAAGAAACAGGGGCTATACACCCCTCTTCCTACTCCAGATAGGCCCTAGGAATCCATCTCCATGGATTACATGTCCAGTCTACCCTCAACCAAGCATGGGAATGACTGTGTCTTCGTGGTCATTGATTGATTCTCTAATATGGTAGTTTTGGTACTCTACAAGAAGAGAATCACAACTGAGGCCCCTTCCAAGATATTCTTTGAACATGTTTGGATTCATTTTGAACTCCCACCAACCATTATCTCATATCAAGAAAGTAAGTTCCTGAGCACCTTTTGGTCCATCCTATGGTCGATGATGGACACCAAGCTGACCAAATCAACTTCCCTTCATCCAAAAGCTAATGGAAAAATAGAGGTATTCTACAATATGATTTTCCATATAGTGAGGATGTACAATTCCAAACATCCACGCACATGGGATGAAATCCTTCCTTATGTTCAACATAGCTACAATAGATCCATCCACAAATCTATTTTCCACAACCTTTTTCAGGTGTGCTTGGGGTTCCAACGATTGACCCCTATTGACATAGCTTAACCCATTGCAGCTACAAAGGAAGATTCCTCCCAAGCTTAGGTCGAGGCTAATCGAGCAATGAAATTTTTTGAGAAAATATAGCACATCCAACAACAAGTTCATGATATTTCACAAAAATCCAATGCCAAGTACAAACAATGTCATGATCAACATCGGGTACCACACAAGTTTCAAGTGGGAGATACAGTATGTGTTCATTTACATAAAGAGCACCTCACAAAACCCCATATAAATCTATGCCCACTCCGATATGGGCCTTACACCATCACCAAGGCTATGGGTGAATATGTTTTTGAATCAAGTATTCCTCCTTTCCTTGGCTTGCACATGGTATTTAATCTGGAATTTCTTTGACCATATTTTCCACCTCTCCTGGACACTTCGAACATAGTTGAGCACTTGTCCCCTACATAAATCAATATTGACTGCATTGAATAGGAAACAATTTATTGAATCATTGGTGCAGACCCCGAACCCTCGGGACAAGGTCCACGCAGGATCGACCTAAATCTGTCCCTGAGTCTGATTGACTCTTTGATTTCCCATCAGGAATATCTCATACACACATCGCGTATCCACAGGTCCTTATGAATTGAGCCTATGTGAACAAACTCTAGGCATCAACCCAAATCTCCTTGTCCACAATAACATCACGCCCTTCATTAATTTGGGACTTCGGGTCTCACAATTTCACGATCCCCGCTGTCAAGTTTCTCAGCCCCCTACTGTCGAAACCTGAAATGTCGATTCACCGAAATGTATTTAGCAAAGGTTGGCTTCTCATAGAAATTTCCTCCAATTCAAAAATTTGGACTTTGTGACTTCACGAATCCGGTTGCAAGGCTCCCAGTCCATTGACCCCGAACCCTGAAACAATCAACAAGGGTTGACTCCGTCTATTTGAAAAGGACGTGCCACCTGTCCACTCAAACAATTTCTATCTCTAACATAGACTCCTGCCACCTATCACTCTTCCCATTTTTTCGGGACTCTCGATCCCAAAACACTTCCACCTTCATTTTCCTAACACTCAAAGTGAAAAAATCCCAAAATCCCACGCCAATTCCTATCGTAACTCGCGACTTCGGGACTTTCGTTCCACTGTGCTCAACTCTTTGTCGTCAGGATCCCCGAAATGTCGAAATGATCTGATGGCTTGTGCAAGCACGATCAATAGTCCACGTTGATTCTGTATCCTAGAGTGATGATTTCGCTAGCCTTTAACCACCCTGCAACTTTTCTGGATCCTATGGTCCTCGTGGTTTCATGAATTCTCCACAGATAATTTCAACTGTTCAATTCTTCCCTCAAGAACCTCGATGGAACGAGCCAATGTTCCTTCACCGAAACTTAACCTTCTACATGAAGATTCTACTTCCTGCCTTCCTTCGAACACTTCAAAGGCGTTGTCCCTTATGATCTTTCTCTAGTAAATTCTAGCCTCAAAAAAGGGTCTCTTCTCGCACTCCTTGCGGCAGACCTTCAAATACTTCTGCGCATTTGAACTTTTGACTTTATGCACCTTCTACAATAGCAATCTTTCAAATCTCCCCTTGGTTGATAAGTCCTAGCTTTCAACCAGCTTGCGTGCACCTTGCATGGCTTCTTGTGCTTCACTTACACTTCTGTTGGAATGAGAACAACGGTATCCCTCATGAGCTTTCAGAGATAAACTCTGAACCTTTGTCAACTCACTCCTTGCGGATGCTTCACTACACTCCTTGTAGGAACTTCTCTCACTCAGGAAGAGAACAATTGAAACTCATTCTCTTTCTCTCTCAGACTTTAAACATTCAACATGAAATCCTCCATACACACAATACCAAATCCAATGCATAATAGAGAGAATAAAACAACTATAAGAAAACCATTCACGATGTATAAACAAAAAACATCTTAACACCATGACTTTGATTCAAAGCTTCATATATTAATTCAAAGCTTCTGTACATGGGTTCTTCTCTACAACTCTTTGCTCATATCTCTTCTTCTCCTACTCTATTCTAATGATACAATGATCTAATGAATGTCATAATACAAAGACGAGGGTGTCTATATCCATTTTCCCTCCTTCTCTCTAAACTATCTAATCTATTAATTCAAACCTACCTACTTTCATTAACTGGGCTTAAATGCCTTAATTTTTTACAGATGAGAGAAATCGCTCAAGATCTGTTTACAACCTCCAAGATATAAATGCAAGTACACCTTCTAGCTATTACATTAATATCCACTCCCTTAAAGTTTTGAAACATTTTGAAACGTGAAAAATGTGTGTTGCGCTTTCCAGCTGTCTTTCACCTCCACGCTCCCTTGACTGCTTACGATGCTCCTGCATCATACTCCCTCGCTTGAAATTTTTCATGAACTCTTGTTCATGAGCTCTTGCATAGTTTGTCCATGCTTATGAATTTCTGCTTCATCTTCCCAACTAGCATCTTCAACTATATTTCTTTTCCACTTGACCAAGTATCCAAAATACTCCTTCCTCCTAGTCTTTTTACTAACCCTCTTGTCAATTATTCTTTCCATCTGTGGATTTTCATCTACAGGAATTTATTTGGTCCACTTAACCTCTGTCAGTTCATCCTCTGCTCCTGCTTCTTTAGTTTTGTAAGGGTACAAATCCACAACATTGAATATCAGTGAAATTCTGATCCCATTGGGTAATTCAATCTCATATGTGTTTGCCCCAAATTTCTTCACGACCTTGCATGTTCCAATCTTTTTCATTTTTAGTTTGTTATATGTTCCCCTTGGGAACCTCTCCTTCCTTAGATGTGCAAGAATCAGATCACCAACTTCAAATTGAAGTTGTCGTCTGTGTTGATCTACTCTGCACTTATACTCCTAGCTTGAACTCTTCAATTGCTCCTTGACTCAACTATGAAGCTCCTTCATTACTTCTGCAAAGTCCTTTGCACTGGCACTTCTGAATTCAACTTGTTCTGAATCTTTCAATTCATAAACTCCCCTTGGTTTCATTCCATGCACAATTTGGAATGGAATCTTCCCTGTGCTTCTATTGATCAAATCATTATAAGAAAATTCCGCTTGTAGCAGAATGTGATCCCATTGACTGTGGTGTTCAGTTACTAGGCTCCTCAGTAAATCTCCCAAGATTTTGTTCACAACTTCCATCTGTCCATGTGTTTGAGGATGATATGTTGAGCTAAAAGACAAACTTGTCCCCAACTTCTTCCATAAAGTCTTCTAGAAATGTCCTACGAACTTGGTATCTCGATCTAAAACTATACTCCTTGGAAAACCGTGAAGTCTAACGACCTCTTTGAAAAACAGGTTCGCAGTATGAGTTGCATCACTATTTTTCTGGCATGGTATGAAATGTTTCATATTTGAAAATATATCAACCACCACAAAGATTGAATCAAATCCTCTTTGTGTCCTTGGCAGTCCCAATATGAAATCCATGCTCACTGCCTCCCACGGCCTCTCAGGTATGGGTAATGGTTGGTATAACCCTGTGTTCTTCCTTTTCCCTTTCATGTGCTAACAAATCCTGCATCTGTCCACAAATATCTTAACATGTGTCCTCATCCCTGGCCAAAAATATGCGCCATTCAACTTTGAGAACATTTTGTCATGACTAAAATGTCTAACCAATCCTCCACTATGTTTTTCCTTCAGCAGGTTCTCCCTCATGGAGAATTTTGGAATACATAACTGATTGCCCCTGAATAATAATCCATCCTCGATCATATATTCAGTCCATTGGCTTATGTCCCTAAGAATTGGATTCTCATACGCCTCATATGCGTCCTTAAAATTTGTGTCATCCTTGTACATTTCTTTGTGATTATCAAAACCCAAAGTTTTGACTCTGAATTCCTACATAAGCAAACATTTCCTACTCAAAGCATCAACAACCTTGTTAGCAGTTCCAGAAATATGTTTAATCACAAAAGTAAAATTTTGCATGAATTCAACCCATTTAACATGTTTTTGGTTCAGCTTCTCCTATTGAGTCACAGATTTCAAAGCGTGATTATCATTGTACAAAACAAACTCCTTAGGAGCCAAATAATGTCTCCATTTCTTTAGCGCTTGTATGACTGCATAAAATTCCTTGCCATATGTTGAGTATTTAATCTTTGCTTCATTCAAATTTTCGCTGAAGTATGCGACTGGCCTGTCGTCCTGGCTCAAGACTGCTCCAATTGCAAATCCACTCACGTCACACTTGACCTGGAACGTCTTGTTAAAGTATGGCAAAACCATAATTGGTTTCTCTGTGATCCTTTTTTTTCAGTAGATTGAAACTTTTCTTTGCTTCCTCTGTCCAATGAAAACATTTGTGTCTTTTCTTCACCGTGTCCATCATTGGTGCGCTAATCCCACTGAAATTTCGGATGAATTTCCTGTAGAAACTAGCTAAACCATGGAAGCTTCAAACTTCAAACACACCTTTTGGTGATGGCCAATTCTTAATCGCCTCTACCTTTTCTAGATCCAGTTTCATCTCATTTGCAAAGATAACAAAACCAAAATAAATGAGTTATGTCTTCATAAATGATGATTTCTTCATGTTTATCAACAGCTCCTCTTGTTGTAATCTCCTCATCATTGTAGCTAAATGCTTCAATTGTTCTGCTTCTGTCTTGCTAAAAATTAATATATCGTCAAGATATACAATGATGAATTTCCCAATGAAATCCTTCAGGACTTCTTTCATCAACCTCATGAAAGTACTTGGTGCATTTGTTAAACCAAATGGCATGACAAGCCATTCATACAGCCCCTCATTCATCTTGAATGGTGTCTTCCATTCATCACCTTCTCTCATATGAATTTGATGAAACCCACTTTTCAAATCAATATTTGAAAAGAATCTTGCTCCATTCAAGCAATCCATCAAGTCATCCATCCTTGGTAATGGAAATCTATATCTGATGGAAATATTATTGATTTCTCTTGATTCTTTACACATCCTCCAGCCTCCATCTTTCTTTGGGCTGAGCACTGTTGGAACAGCGCATGGACTCAAGCTCTCCCTAACCAATTCTTTGTCCATTAAGTCCTGAACTTGTCTCTTAACTTCTTCATTCTCCTACAATGTCAATCTATATGCTGCTTTGTTTGGTAGACTGGCTCCAGGTATAAGATCAATGTGATGGCTTATACTCCTTATCGGTGGAAACGAACAAGGTAGTTCGTCCACTACTATATCAGCAAAATCTTCCAGGAACTTCTGGATTTCCTCCGATAAATCATCCACTCTTGTACTAGTCAAAACAATTCTAGGCTTCCTGACCACAATAAATTGTGTGTCTTCCTTCTGCTTAACCTCATTACAAATTTCATTCCCACTCATGAGAAGTACAATGTTGCTCACCTCTGGTTTCACTTCTTTATCCTTAATTAGCAACAACATGTGTTTCCTCCCATTCTTTTCCAGGGTGTATGTGTTCTTTCTCTCATCATGACTCACATTTTTTTCATATTTCCACGGTCTACCCAATAATAGATGACAAACATCCATGGGAATGACATCACATAATATTTCATCCTTATATCCCCCTATTTTAAATTCAACTAAACATTGTTTAGTGACATTTACCTGATGTCCTTTTTGTAGCCATGATACTATGTATGGGCTTGGATGTACGATAGTCTCCAGCTCCAACTTTTCTACCATCTCTGTAGAAATGAGATTGTCTGTGCTACCACTATCCACGATGACTTTGCATACCCTGTCTTTGGTCTTGCAAGCAGTCCAAAAAAGTCTATTACTTTGGGTTGGGTTCTCTGCCTCCTTCTCTGGATTTAAGAGAACTTTCCTCATCATTAAGGATCTTCCGCCCTCAGCATCTTCTGCCTGAACATTCTGTCCTTGTTCTTTGGAAATGTGAGTTTCACCACCTTCTTTCTTCCTATTTGGACACTCATAAGATTTATGTCTATTTTTCCCACAAACAAAACATTTCACTTCACCTCCTCAGCCTCTTCCTCTTCCTCTGGTATGAGGAAAAGTATTTCTATCAGCATAATGTCCTCTCTGTGAGATTCCCCCTCTCTCATGCTGAGATTGAGGTTTCTTTCCCTCTTCTTTAGGCTTCTGAGTCCTGTCCTAGAAAAACAATTTGCCTCTAGCTTGACTTCTGCCTCAGCCTCTTTGACCTTTCTTTTGGCTCAACTTCTCTTCATCTTTCAGAGCCATCTGATAAGAATCTTCTACATTTCGAATGATCATCATGCTCATCTCATCTTGAATGTCATACCACAGACCATTCATGTACCTGGAAACCTTCTCATCATCACTTTCCCGATGACCTACTCTGATGTTTATCTTGTAGAATTCTTCAGTGTATTCCTTCACTGTCATTAGCTTCTGTCTCAAATTCTACATCCTCCAAAACAAAGTAATTTGATAATCCTTGGGTATGAATTTGGCTTTCATCTTTGCAACCATTCTATCCCAACTCTTGATTTTTTGCTTGCCTTTACAGCGTTTGTCAACCTGCAGTTCATCCCACCATAATGTTGCATGCCGTTTAAGTCTGGTAACGACATTTTTGACCTTGTTATCTTCCTTGATGTCCTCATAGTCGAAGTATTTATCTAGAGTTCTAATCCAGTCTAGAGGCTCTTCAACATCCAGGTTTCCCTCATACATGGGGATGTCCATCTTTGCTCTAGCACCTATCCTTGCAACATCCCTGAATAGGAGTTCATCTACAGCATCTTCGACTGCCACTTCTTCTCCTTCATTTCCAACCTCATTTTCACATTCAGCCTCACTAATATCCCCAGCATTAACTGTGCGCCTCTGTGTTGTCTCCATGGCATCAAGCCTACCACGTAGTTCGCGCATTTCTCTTTCCACTACTGGATCAGGAATTGGCATGGGCCTATCTCTTCTTCTCGGAGGCATGGCTGAGAAATGTTCCTTTCTTTTTCTCCTCCCGCTTCCTCTGTCTGCAATATACAAACAGAGCCAAGATCTGATACCACTTGGTGCAGACCCTGAACCCTCGGGACGAGGTCCGCATAGGATTGATCTAAATCTATCCCTGAGTCTGATTGAATATTTGATTTCCCCTCGGGAATATCTCATACACACATGGTGTATCCACAAGTCCTTATGAATTGAGCCTGCATGAACAAAATCTAGGCGTCAACCCAAATCTCCTTGTCCACAATAGCGTCACTCCCGTCATTAATTCGGGACTTCGGGTCTCACAATTTTTCGATCCCTGCTATTTAGTTTCTTGGCCCCCTACTACTGAAACCCAAAATGTCGATTCATCGAAATGTATTTAGCAAAGGATGGCTTCTCACAGAAATTTCTGCCAATTCGAAAATTTGGACTTCGCGACTTCACAAATTCGGTTACAAGGCTCCCAGTCCGTCGACCCCGAACCCTGAAACAGTCAATAAGGGTTGACTCCATCTATTTGATGAGGATGCACCACCTGTCCACTCAAACAATTTCTATCTCTGATGTAGACTCCTGCCACCTGTCACTCTTCCTATTTTTTTGGGACTCTCGATCCCAAAGCACTACCTCCTCCATTTTCCCGACACCCAAAGTGCCGAAATCCCGAAATTCCACGCCAATTCCTGTCGCAACTTGTGACTTTGTGACTTTCATTCCACTGCACTCAACTCCTTGTCGTCAAGATCCCCAAAATGATGAAATGATCTTACGTCTTTTGCAAGCATGATCAATAGTCCACGTTGATTCTAGATCCTAGAGTGATGAGTTCACCGGCCTTTAACCACCCTGCAACTTTTTTGGATCCTATGGTCCTCGTGGTTTTGTGAATTCTCCATAGAGAATTTCGACCGTTCGATTCTTCCCTTAAGAACCTCGATGGAATGAGCCAATGTTCCTTCACTGGAACTTAACCTTCTGCATGAATATTCTGCTTCCTACCTTCCTTCAAACACTTTAAAGGCGTTTCCCCTTCTAAGCTTTCTCTAGTAAATTCCAGCCTCGAAAAAGGTTCTCTTCTCGCACTCCTTGCAGCAGACCTTCAAATAATTCTGCGTATTTGAACTTTCGACTCTGTGCACCTTCTGCAATAGCAGTCTTTCAATTCTCCCCTTGGTTGATAAGTCATATCTTTCAACTAGCCTACGCGCACCTTGCACGGCTTCCTGTGCTTCACTTACACTTCTGCTAGAATGAGAACAACGGTATCCCTCCTGAGCTTTCAGAGATAAACTCTGAACCTTTGTCAACGCACTCCTTGCAGACACTTCACTGCACTCCTTGCAGGAACTTCTCTCACTTAGGAAGAGAAACAATTGAAACTCATTCTCTTTCTCTCTCAGACTTCAAACATTCAACATGAAATCCTCCATACACACAGTATCAAAGCCAATGCATAACAGAGAGAATAAAACAATTGTAAGCAAACCAATCACCATGTATAAACAAAAAAATTCTTAACACCATGACTTTGATTCAAAGCTTCATATATTAATTCAAAGATTCTATACATGGGTTCTTCTCTACAACTCTCTGCTCAAATCTCTTCTTCTCCTACTCTATGCTAATGATACAATGATCTAATGAATGTCATAATACAAAGACGAGGGTGTCTATATCCGTTTTCCCTCCTTCTCTCTAAACTGTCTAATATATTAATTCAAACCTACCTACTTTCATTAACTGGGCTTAAATGCCTTAATGTTTTACAGATGAGAGAAATCGCTCAAGATCTTTTTACAACCACCAAGATATAAATGCAAGTACACATTCTAGCTATTACATTAATATCCGCTCCCTTAAACTTTCGAAACATTTCAAAATGTGAAAAATGTGTGTTGCGCTTTCCAGCTGTCCTTCACCTCCACGCTCGCTTGACTGCTTACGATGCTCCTGCATCAATCATGGACACCAAGATGAAGGTCGCCTACCATCAGAACATCCAACTCTATCACGTCATCAAAGCAGGGCAGTTTCTTCATAAGGGAAAGTGGCTCACCATGAGTCAAATTCAGTAGAAGTTTCTCCATCTAATGGAGAAAATTGATGCAATGGAGACCATTTATTCCTAAAGGGGGAGGATTGATCTAGGTGTACATCGGTGGGCCCCACCTATTCCACTGGATCAAATTATAGTTTCCATATTGGTAGTTTTTATCTTTTATACTTTATGTTAGAAAGGCCTTTAGAGCTTCATTGTAATCAGATTCTTGTGAATGTGCATAGCCGACACATCTCTCTTCGGAGATAATATAGCACCATTATAGCTAACTTGATTTTTTTCATTTTATAGTATTTTGTATTCCAAACAGTCATTAATAAACTATAAGTTTTATTGTAATACTATGTTCTTTGCAATATCTCTATGTATCTCCTTGTTATATCTCTGTTGTTACACATCAAAATCACTCAACTGGATAAGTGTCGCATATTGCCTCTCACTTGTCGCAAGTGTCGCAACTCCCTTACAACTTGTCGCAAGTGTCGCAAGTTGGATATAGAGTGTCGTGAATGTTGTTGAATCATGTT
>ML828436.1:125657-137437 GCA_009831015.1 Picea engelmannii | reverse complement strand
TATTGCATTCATGAAAACATTAAAGATAATGAGATGAAGTGCATAAATATATGCTAGGACACATCTGAAAAATGTTTTATTGATTTGAAGGCTATGATACAAGCATTTTATCTACCGTGGAAAAAAAATATCGTAAGTATATTCTATGATTGAACTTAGCAAATTGAGACTATGTTCGCAATATAAACTCTCTGTCAAGTATTACTACATCGGAATTATTATTATATCTGGAATCGTGTGGTTTAAAATCGATCGAGGAATAAGATCAATGACCCGTATTCATTGCGGAGATTGTATATGCACGCGGGTTACGTCGAAACCCACACCCGTAATTTAAATTCAATATAGTTTTGTTTTGAGTTTGGGATTTGATCGTAGATCAAAGGGCCCGTATTCATTGCGAAGATTATAAAGCGTAGTGGTGGACGTGACCTTTGGCAGACCCACAATTTGATAAGATGCACATGCTATACAATTGAAATCTGACTATTGTTTTGGGACTTTAATTTTACGTTGTAATATTAAACAAATATCCACCATAGATCTATAGATCTAACAATTGTTGTAGGTCTGTGGGTGAATTGCGAGTCTGATTTTGAAATTGTGTCAGCATTTAAGAAGGATCTGGCAGGGTTTAACTTTGGCCTTGCATCGTTGTAACCCTTGAAATAATTCATGAACTGATATGTCTACATTGACCAATCAAGGAATGATTGGAAACAAAAGTGCTCTAAGACAACATGTTGATTTAATGCATTGAGAAGATGCATATGGTAAAAGAATGGGGCGTGTATAGGGCTGCCCATTGTGGAATAAGTATCTTCCAGTACTCTACAGAGTTGTATGATTGGTAAGGAGAGAAATTAACTGACCCTAAATGTTGGTACCCTGATCATTGGTAAGGAAATAAATGCTTAAAGGCATTCATGTGAAACTTTGAGTTTCATGGGTGATGACTTGAGGCCATGGTTGATTCAGAGCAGAAAAATATGGTTCTGCTATAATAATAAATATGGACAGAGATTCCATATGGTAATAAGTGGGTTGAGTTCCAACAACCCTTGGCAAAAGTTCTTGACATGAAATATAATAATTTAAAACCAATGTGAGGGTACATTGGATATGGATGTGGCCATGGAGATTGGCACACTGATTAAAGCTATTTGATATCTGAATTGCATTTGAAAAAAAAAATAGCATGTTGAAAGGGTGCATACGTAAACAATGATATATTTTCTTTTGCTCTAAGCCCTTTGAATGGATGAAAAAGACTTGGACTGTTAGTATGCATAGTTTTGAAAATATAATGTGCATGAAAACTAACAATTTGTTTCGCTGAGGAATGTTGAAATTGTAGGAAGAAAAGGGTCTTGGATGTGGCAGTGGTGTAAGCCTGTAAGGAAGACCAATTGCATGCTGAGCTAAATTGTTATGGGAAGGAAAGTCCCATACTGAAAAATCTGGTCCCTATGCATAACAGATCTGAAAATAAATAGGGAATGTGGAAATCTATGCGTAACAGATTTGTGAAAAAACTTTGAATTTGAAAGTGATGATAATTTCTCATAATCATTGTATACTTGTGATACAGGTGAGATGAAAAACATTTGTCTAGGGAGGACAGATGAAGGTTTTCAAAATGGAAAACATGAAAGAGGCTATTAATTGGGACAGGAGAAACATGTGGTAAGCCATAATCACCTTAGAACATGTTGTGTTGTGGTAACACAAGCCGGAGGGATGCCTCGGGGAGAAAGTCTGAGGGACGCCTCAACTATAAGGATCAATGAAGTCCTTAAAACTCTTCTTGTGCGAGAAATCTTTGGCAAGCCAAGATGGATCACCCAAGGAACTGTATAGTAGAGAAGGGGATGTTTGAGCCTAGGCCTGGAGGGTGAGTGACTGCAAGGAAGAAGGGACTTTGACAATTCTCATACATTATTGATCGGGATCATGCACACAATCGGTATGTCCAAGATAATAAGACAGCCATGTGGATACAAATCCATGAACTGCATAGATGAGTATTGTGATAAGTTATGAAATTTTTTCTTGAATTTTATGCAACAATAAAATGTTTACGCGTGAAAGCTATGATTAATATGCTTGTTGTCCAAGATTATTGAAGACAGGAGACGAAAGCCAAGAGTCTGAAAAGGACCTGACCAAGAAAGAGGTTCAAGACTTCTGAAGCAGTTGAATGAGAAAGTCATGACAAGTGTTACTAAGAAAGAACATCAAGGACGGTGTTCCTTTTTAAGGGGGAGGGGATTGTAATACGCATGTTTCCCCCAACTTGTAATTAATCATTAATTATGATCACCATGCTATGGCATGGGAACAATGTAAATGTATTATTTAGATTGTCAATGACTGACTGTGGAGATAAAGCCTTGAAGTACTGGCCATGATATCACTAGAGGAAAGAGTGAGGAAACTGTGGGGATGGTTCATTAGTTCAAATGACAATTTACCTTTGTTGAAATAATAAGCCTCATTCAGATCCCAAGGAGATGAATCAGTTAATGAAGGAAGGACCGGTGGTTGGATAATCAACCACCCCCATGAATGGAAGCATGGTTTCGCTGAGGATACATGAGGTTGCTAGCCCGAAGTACCACGGAGTCCTTCAGACCGAGGTTGACCCGAGTTTCCTTTTGAAAGAATGAACAAGATAAGTCATGAACCATCCTGGGAAAGGCATGAAAGGCAGGGGGGACACACGGGCAGACAGTTCAGAGAGGGAGAGAGAGGTGTGCACATGAGGCTCTATAGAGAGAAGGAGAGACACCAGACAAGAGCGCATGCATAGAGGGAAGGCGCGACCCATATATGAAGAAGGGAAGAGAAAGGTCGTGAGTTTGATGTCGAGGAAGCATCTGATAAACCTCGCAGGTTATTGTGAAAAAGAGGAGATCTTTGAGAAACGGTATAAATTTCCTTGGTGATATCATGGCTTGGCATAGGGGTGGCCAGAGTGCTAAGAATGAATGTCTCTGATCCTATGGTTGGGTGGAAAGGCGAACACCCATAGTCAGTTGGTTGGTTGCAACTTGTAATAGATAAGTACTTCGTTTACCCTACGCACTTGAATTGAAATGAATGATCAAATTTCTGTGTCTGTGACTAAGATTTGTAGTGTTTGATTCATAATGAAAATGCTTAATATTCTTCTATAAATTGTTTCCTTCGAACAGTTATAAGATGACCAGTGTGGCCTCTGGGCTGGTTGGGAAATCCTCAAGGTATTCTTCCCAAGGATCAACTTCACAGTACTAGATTCGGGTTAGACTCCACGGTACTTCTACAGTCATGATGATCCTTCGAAGGTGCCTTTCCCTATGTTAGAACCTAAGTTATGTGAGTGGAGGGTGCTTCCTTCAAACTAGTAGCCTAAGAGACCACACGCACGTGTCCACGACCTTAACCAAATCTTGACTAAGAGTCGAGCTTACAACCCGAGACTCATTAGAGGGTCCATATGACCAAGGTCTAGGGACCCCGCGCTAGCGTTAAAGGAGCTAATACTTTTTGGCTTCGAAACTCCGGGAGTTCGGAGCTCTGGGGTGTTGTGAGCTTAACCAAATCATGGCCAAGAGGTATGACTATAGCCTTTGGGGCTTGAAAAAGCTCCATATAAATAAGGCCTAGCAACCTTGGCTTAAGTTCTGAGGGAGCTAAGTGTCTGGGACTCTGAGAGTCCGGAGCCCCAGGGAATTAAGTATTTCAAAGACAAAATTGCGTTGAAGACGACCTGTCGAGTTGGTGGCTTGACGATGGACCAACATTTGGCGGTCATTTACCTATTTACGTGGAACTCATCCCGACGTTAAACCCCGATCCACTTACCGGTCATGAAGCGACGCGGGCCGTAGATCTAAGGACACTTGGGAATTTCCTTGACCGTTAGATCTATGTCGAGGTTAGTCCGGCATTGACCGCTTCAGGAGAAAAAAGGTGTTGCATCTCCAAAAACTCTCGAATGTCGAATTTACAAAGTAATGTGGACCGTCGATCTTCAGATCCTTCGGGATCCTCCTCAGCCGTCGATGTGGGGACTCCGTTGAGAACCCTCTTAACTGTCCATCAACCAGGACGTGTGTCCACAGATCAAGTATATTCGGGAGGTTTTAACTTGATGGTGAATGTGCACTTCATTGGAGCATCGAAGGTTGGAGTCCATCCCAGTCGTCCATCGTGAAGGACACGTGTCGCTAGATCTTGTAATTCGATGACTTGGCACTCCAGAGGAATTTGGCTGAGAGTCTTCAAAGTGTGAAGACTCCCGAAGTCGCAAGGACGAAGTAAATCTCAGTCGTTGACAGGTAGGGGACGTGTGGCACCAGATCCTTTAGTTTGGAGACTTGGCACTCTGGGGTATTTGAGGTGTGGTGTGTCAATAAGATCCGAAGACCGAAGTGACGAGAGTCATCGATCTGAAGACCGAAGTGACGAGAGTCATTGATCTGAGGATGCTTCAGGACTTTTCCTGATCGTCAGATCTAGGCTGTGGTTAGTTCGGCGTTGACCAACTCAGGAAGTAAAGAGGATTTTGCATCACAAAAATTCTGAATGTTGAAGTTACAAATTAACGTGAGCCGTAGATTCATGGATCTACGTGGACGCACCTTGACTGTGAAATCTGAGGGACGTTAGAAGGGTGACAGTCTGGTGTGATGTGGGAGGCTGACGTCACCGGGGTGTTTTGGAACCACGGTCGACGAGCCACGTGTCACCTCGATTTGTGCATTTCGTAGACCCTCTATGCCTATTGGAACATGACACGTGTCACCCCCCTGATGAGGATACGTGTCACCCCTAGCCCTCACCATGTGTCAGCCTCTAGATTGTGCATGCCTGGCCAACGTGGTTGGTGATGCGACTAAGAATTCGGGAGTTTGGGACTTCAGGAGTTCAGAAGAATTGGGGTGTATTATCGTAGAGGGATGTTCAACATAGAACATCGAATGTCAAACGTCGATGTTCAATGTAGAAAGCCAAACGTCGAACGTCGACGTTCAACATAGAATGTCGAATGTCAAACGTTGAACGTTCAAATGCCAAACGTAGAACATCAAATGATGAACACTGACGTTCAATGTAGAACATCGAATGCTGACGTTCAATGTAGAACACTGAACGTTGACGTTCAACGTAGAACACCGAACGTTGAATGCCGAGCGTCGATCGTCGAATGGCCGAGGTCACGTGGAGATATTTCGGGACTTTGAGGAGTATGTGTGCATTAAGAAAAAAATGGGCATTCAACGTCGAATGTCCACTGCCATGTGGTCCCCAAGTGATAACACTCGAACAACTTTGGGAGGCCACATCTTGCAAACCAGGGGCTAGATTAGAGTCGATAATAGTCATTAGAAAGCTACGGGCGAGTAGAAGAGGATGAAGACCTCGAAGAGATGATTTGAGATGATTAGATTGAGAAAAATTTTGATGCCCCACCCCTAGAAAGGGTATTTAGGGGTTGGGTGTGTTACATCCCTCGAGATACAATAGAAATCATTTTCGAGGTACACTCTCCCAAGCCTCAAGAGTCACAGATAGAAAATCCCTATCAGTCTGGAAATACATAAAAGGAATTAGAAGTTCTCATTGATACAACAATAAACATAATTAAGGAAAAATATTCTCATGAAGACCAACAAGAATCAATGCCTCTTGTTGAATCAACAAGAAGCATTCTTGATTAAACAATTGTCAATCCAGAGGAGAAGGAAAAATCAGAAGCGAAGGAACCTACTATTACACAAGAACTAGTAGGAGGTTCTCTTTGGGAATGACCCACCCACTCACAGGATTCAGACAAGGAAGGACAGGATGTAGAATAATTTGATGGTCCACCAAGAAACACTTGTGGAGATGAATCAGCTCATGTACAGGAACCACAAACATAGCTTGTTGCTCCAAAACCAAAAAATTGTTGCCACATGGGTAAGCATCCCACACTCTCTACCCATTTATGCATCTTTATTGAGATAGAAAAGAATGTTAAGAATGAAAAAATGGAAGCTATAGATCAATTTAAAAATGCTCAAAGATGAGCTTGAGGGCCAAAGGGCACCTGAGAAATCAGGTTACCCTATAGCAATTCCTCTTACTGTAGAGGAACCCTTCACCAGTTTACAAGAAATAGCTCAACTCAAAGAGACAAAGGAAGTATTTATCCAGAATACACATTTTATCTTAGTTGATGAGGCCACTCAGATAGAAACAGAGCAAGAATTAGTAGAAGATAGAGGAGTTCCAGCAAAACAAGACACTGGTGAAATGAAGGAAAAAACAAGAGAGGTAGTATGTGGTGTCAGTGACCTCCAAGGTCACCCTGATTTCTCTATCATTGAGTGACTGTTGGTTGCATGGGGACATGCAACAATTTTGGGCTGGGGGAAATGACGGGTGCCTAAATTGGCACTTTCAGCACCCGTCTAATACCTTTTTGCTTACCATTTTTTGTTGATCACTTCCTTTTTGATACTTTCCTTATCTAGTTTTTCCTTACTTATCATCAAGGTACAAATCTTTCCCCATTTGCCATTTTTACGTTATTCTTGCATATTTCTTAAAGGAACTTGTTACTTTCATGTACTAATATTGCTACACATGAGTAATACAGTAGCTACAAGTAGTCCTCATAATGGTTGCAATACCTCTATGTTGCAACTCCAACTACCCTTTCCATTGTTGCAATTCCGACCAACTATTGCAACTCCAAGTGCACTCTTTGTGCTTCAACTCCGGGTAACTATTGCAATTCCGCATACAATCCAACTGCTACAACTCCAAGACACTCTTCGTACTGCGACTTCGGGTACATGGTTGTTGCAACTCCAATTACAAAGCCCGCCAGCACATCAGTCAACACTGCAGCCGACAGTTGGAAAATGGTCTTCACATAGGAAGGCGACAGGAGGCAAGTAGGAAACTAAAAGAAGAATCGGTTTTCCTATCGAGTCAGCGCATGTCTAATCTTCACTAAAGTTTGGCAAAATCAATGTAATCGGATGAACAACGAGATTCTCATGGTTGTCCTTCTGTCTCTTTGTATAATTTTAGACATTAGTCATACTGTATAAGAACCTCAGCTTCCCCAGAGTTGAGGGGGAGGAAATTATTCTAGCAATCACATTTTGTTGTTATTGTAAATTCCAGGCTTACACAATACAATTTTGTTTCTTCTTCATGCTCGTGTAATGGTGTGTTGAATGATCGTGTTATTTTGACTTTGTAGCTCAACACCTTGCCTAAGGGGTAGAGCCCCCTCCTTAGTCAGGTATTACATGTATATTAGCATAGGATTTAAATATTTCAATTCTATTTATTTGTTTCAGTAATTATTTCATTTCTTAGCTTACTGCAATTCTAGATTTCGTAGAACAACAATTACAATTTGCGTTTAGTTAGTATTTAATTTCTTGTTGTTGGGATTTCTAAATCTAAACTGCAATTCAACATTGATTCAATTTCTATCCACCGCAATGGATTTAATCGTAGATGCTACCACATCTCTAGCCACCACAATTCGCATCGTTGCAATTCCTCTAGTGTTGGAATTTGCGTCGTTGCAATTCGCTTTGCTGCAACTCGTGTGACTGTGATTTCTTTTTTTCTGCAACTCATGTCATTGCAACTCCTCTTGCAGTTGCACTTTAGTTTATTTCTTTTAACTTATCATAGCTTTAATCCTCAGGAGTTTGGGATTTCTATTATATCGAATTGTCATTGGATGTGTGAAAACACAATTTTTACAACAAAACAAGATCTTCATTATACTTGAGCAAGTCACCAGTGAATCAAAGTATAGATTTTAATTTCCGCATAGTGTGATTTCAATTTCTGTAAGCGTGATTTTAATTTCCGCAAAGTGTGATTACAATTTCTGCAAGTGTGATTTTAATTTTTGCAAGTGTGATTTCAATTTATGCAAGTGTGATTTAATTTCGACAAGCATGATTCAATTCCTGAAAGTGTGATTTCAATTTCGCAAGTGTGACTTTCCTTTCCTGCAAGTGCAATATTTACTTCTCTGCAACTTAGGAAATAGTCTAGTTTGGTGACTTAATTAAGTATCATGAACCCTTGATTTGTGACATTAAAAATACAACAACCCCTTAGTAAAACAACACTACAACTTGCATATACGGTGCATGACAGTTCGTAAATAAGATACGACCTCAAATTGATAATTAAATGTACATTTTTTGGTTTCTCACTAACTAATTCGAAAGTAATTGAAAATCCTATCACTTAGCAATTGGGAAGAGAAATTTGGTTGCTTGCTCTCGAGAGATGTTACCTCTCAAGTTACTTCAAAATTGTTTACACCATGTTTGGGGGTGCTTCATGAGATTTGAGTTATGTGGTGTGTTATTAGTCCCTCGATGGTTCGAGACAGATTTTTTCACATGGGAGATGGTCCATGATGGATTTTCATATTAGAGATGGCTTACTCAGTGGTTACTTGACCTCAATTGGGTGCTTGCTTGGCATTCTTCCCTAGATCGTTAGAGTTATGTTGACAACTTGGGTGACGTCCTTCATGATGGCCACATCAAGATGCTATTTGTTTGGAGAACACCACACTTAAGAGGAGGAGCATTTTTCATCTTGGAGGAGGGCATCAAGCCCTAGATAGCATGGGGTAGCTTGAATTCCTATATGGAGGCTTGGAGTTGGTTCAGGGACCCGGGTTGCAACAATGTTCACGCATGGGGAGTGGACCCATTGGAGTATATGATTTAAGAGGATTGATTGAGCCTTTGGGGGCTTGTAGGAGGAGCACCGAACATACCTCATGGACAACCCTTACATTTGGAGCCTTGTTTGTGCACAACATCACCTTGGACCATGACATGTGTACTCTAGGAGTGTAGTGCTCCACATGTGTGAGACTACGTGTGATTATTGTAGGTTGTTTGTAAGGGCACTGGCCCACATATGTATTGTTGGCCTCCCTTACCTCTCATATATACATGAGAAGGAGAGAGTCCTTTTATTATATCATCATTGTATTCTTTTCTTTGTACATGTCTTCTTGGAGGAAGTTGCTAGGGTTCATGACAAAACCCTATGAGAGATTATGAAGAAGAGGGAGGACGTATTCATTGGGAGCTTGCTCTTGTGACTAGGGTTTACTCTTGTGAAGAAAACATCGATGATGAACATAACATCATAGATCATTTATACTTATCACTTGTGTTAGAGATGTGATCAAGTGGAGTACACTAGTCATCCTCTCTCTCTTGGATCTTTTTATGTACTCTCTCTCTCTCTCCCTCTCTCTCTCTCTCTCTCTCTCTCTCTCTCTCTCTCTCCTAGAATCGCTAGGGTTTTTTGATCTTGTTGGAGCATTTTGAAGTCTAGGGTTAGGGTCTCATCCCTTGGAGATTTGGAGATTAGGGTTTTGAGATGAAACCCTAGGTTGTACTTGGAGAAGTGAAGAAGAAGAGGAGACATCTTGCCTTGGAGCACTTGCTTGAGTGATTCATGCTTTATTGGATCTCCTTGGTTGAGCTAAGGTTTTCTTAGTGTTCCTTAGCTAGGGTTTTGGAGAGCTAGTGGAGTGTGCTACCCTTGTGATAAAGCTATGATACATATAGTGAACTTCAACTTATGCATATTAATGAAGTTTGCAGCTGTCCAATACTTGTGGAAATTGAAGATTTGATTTTCAGCAACCTATGTTCTTCATGGTTTGTAATTTTCAGCTATATATGTCTTGTTGATTTGACATAAGTAAAAGGTCATTATGTTAAGTGATTTAGCATTGTAATTGAAGATAAGGGTTGTTTTGTTGTTGTATTTACCGCTGTAAATAAGTGTTTTCATATCTGGTTTTAGGACGATAATATTGCTCTGGAGAGATGAAACTTATAAGAGCACTTTTTGGTATCTTTTCTCTTTGATTCCCTAGAAGTTTGGGGTTGTTAAGGATTTAAATATTGTCCACTAATGGTGTTGTTTTGTATATATTTCATAGCAGCGCCTAAGTCTGAAAATTGTTTTGTATATATTTCATAGCAGCGCCTAAGTCTGAAAATTCACAGAGTTAAGATCTAGGAAACCTCTAGTTAAGAGGTCAAATTTATGTTTTGCATTAGTTGTCGTTTGTCCAGAAATTTCAGCAGGAGATGAATCATTGGAGCTACTTAGAGCTGGATATTGCCATTTTCCCCTCATTTTCTCCTCCTTTGCATTGCATCTTTCACCCTCTTCCTGGCTGGTTGCTCTCACCATTTCCTTTTGTGTTTTGTAGGCCTTCACACTTCAAGAATTTAATGGCAGCATGTTGTTCATTGGGTGAAGACATGAACATAGTGCTCCACTTCTATGGATTGAGATTTTTTTCAGCAAAACTGCAAAATCAATTCTGGTGAGCTTCGAGAATGGTTTCGACAAATCTTGTTAGTTAAGAAAGGTACAATGAGAATGGCTATCTCTGGATGATTCCCAAGAACTATTTGATATTTGGGTACTAACCTGGAGTATGGATGCCAAGTTCCCACATGCATTTTCCCTATGCTTTTGACCATTGGAATTCATTCAGGACTGTCATCTAGAGGTAAGTTACATGCCCCTTGACTGAACTTGGAGATTCTGTCATTGTTAATTGGTAGGAAAGGCATTGATGCTGGTGGGTTTACAAGGCAATGGTGTCAATCGTTGTCAACTGTAATCTTTGATAGATGTGCTTTGCTATTTACATCTGTTGATAATGAAGCAACATTCTAACTGAACCCTAATTCTGTCTACTAAATAGAACATCTCTCATACTTTAACTTTATTAGGAGGGTGGTTGCAAAGGATTTGTTTGATGGTCATCTTCTGGATGTTCTCTTTACTCGTTCATTTTACGAAACACATTCTTGAAGTCAAAGCTATCAAATCCAGATTACCACAAGAATTTAAAGTGGAGACTTGAGAATGATCTAAGGGGCATGCATGATCTTACATTTAGCATGGAAGTGGATGAAAAGAAGTTGATACTGTATGAGGGGGAACAAGGCCTTTTGTGGAATAGGGTGCACACTGCATACTATCATGTTGATAACTATTATGGATACTATTCTAATGGTTACGGCACCCTTGGTGTAGAATGGAATGAGCATGGCCATTTTGTTGATGCAGACCCTCCAGAATTTCGGTATGTTGGGATTCATCAGGAAAATGTACCTTTGATATACTATACACCTGGTTATGGCTACCCACAATCGACCTACAGTCCATACAATCTGCACATTCCAGGAGTTGTCTTGGGCATGGATAGTCAATTTCTCAGTCACCAACCATATTATACTGCTACCATGTACCAGCACTCAAACTCGTCTCCTAGTTATTTCCCCTCTTGTTTACAATCTAGTCAGGAAGTTCTACCAGTTGGTTCTCCAGAACCGGGGCCTGTGTGTTGGGTATGTGTTATATTCTTTGCACGAGTAGTAGTGTCTGAGCATCTGTGCCGGGCACGCAAGGGGGTTAGAGGGGGTGCAGGGGGGCGGAGCCCCCCGCGCGGGGTTTCGAGGGCAGCGCCCCCGAATTTTTTTTTTGCATCAGGACAACATATTTCCGGGACGACATATTTCCGGGACGACATATTTCCGGGACCACATGATATTTAGGTGGTTTTTTCGGCACATGGTTTTTGCCGATGGTTTTCTATTTCCGATTAAGGAATTAGGGTTTTGGACTAATCCAGGTCATTGGGTTAGGGTTTTGGATGTCGCTGGCTCCTATATGTATATTGTATTGTAAACAATGTAACACAATGT
>ML828436.1:113283-125024 GCA_009831015.1 Picea engelmannii | reverse complement strand
TATTGCATTCATGAAAACATTAAAGATAATGAGATGAAGTGCATAAATATATGCTAGGACACATCTGAAAAATGTTTTATTGATTTGAAGGCTATGATACAAGCATTTTATCTACCGTGGAAAAAAAATATCGTAAGTATATTCTATGATTGAACTTAGCAAATTGAGACTATGTTCGCAATATAAACTCTCTGTCAAGTATTACTACATCGGAATTATTATTATATCTGGAATCGTGTGGTTTAAAATCGATCGAGGAATAAGATCAATGACCCGTATTCATTGCGGAGATTGTATATGCACGCGGGTTACGTCGAAACCCACACCCGTAATTTAAATTCAATATAGTTTTGTTTTGAGTTTGGGATTTGATCGTAGATCAAAGGGCCCGTATTCATTGCGAAGATTATAAAGCGTAGTGGTGGACGTGACCTTTGGCAGACCCACAATTTGATAAGATGCACATGCTATACAATTGAAATCTGACTATTGTTTTGGGACTTTAATTTTACGTTGTAATATTAAACAAATATCCACCATAGATCTATAGATCTAACAATTGTTGTAGGTCTGTGGGTGAATTGCGAGTCTGATTTTGAAATTGTGTCAGCATTTAAGAAGGATCTGGCAGGGTTTAACTTTGGCCTTGCATCGTTGTAACCCTTGAAATAATTCATGAACTGATATGTCTACATTGACCAATCAAGGAATGATTGGAAACAAAAGTGCTCTAAGACAACATGTTGATTTAATGCATTGAGAAGATGCATATGGTAAAAGAATGGGGCGTGTATAGGGCTGCCCATTGTGGAATAAGTATCTTCCAGTACTCTACAGAGTTGTATGATTGGTAAGGAGAGAAATTAACTGACCCTAAATGTTGGTACCCTGATCATTGGTAAGGAAATAAATGCTTAAAGGCATTCATGTGAAACTTTGAGTTTCATGGGTGATGACTTGAGGCCATGGTTGATTCAGAGCAGAAAAATATGGTTCTGCTATAATAATAAATATGGACAGAGATTCCATATGGTAATAAGTGGGTTGAGTTCCAACAACCCTTGGCAAAAGTTCTTGACATGAAATATAATAATTTAAAACCAATGTGAGGGTACATTGGATATGGATGTGGCCATGGAGATTGGCACACTGATTAAAGCTATTTGATATCTGAATTGCATTTGAAAAAAAAAATAGCATGTTGAAAGGGTGCATACGTAAACAATGATATATTTTCTTTTGCTCTAAGCCCTTTGAATGGATGAAAAAGACTTGGACTGTTAGTATGCATAGTTTTGAAAATATAATGTGCATGAAAACTAACAATTTGTTTCGCTGAGGAATGTTGAAATTGTAGGAAGAAAAGGGTCTTGGATGTGGCAGTGGTGTAAGCCTGTAAGGAAGACCAATTGCATGCTGAGCTAAATTGTTATGGGAAGGAAAGTCCCATACTGAAAAATCTGGTCCCTATGCATAACAGATCTGAAAATAAATAGGGAATGTGGAAATCTATGCGTAACAGATTTGTGAAAAAACTTTGAATTTGAAAGTGATGATAATTTCTCATAATCATTGTATACTTGTGATACAGGTGAGATGAAAAACATTTGTCTAGGGAGGACAGATGAAGGTTTTCAAAATGGAAAACATGAAAGAGGCTATTAATTGGGACAGGAGAAACATGTGGTAAGCCATAATCACCTTAGAACATGTTGTGTTGTGGTAACACAAGCCGGAGGGATGCCTCGGGGAGAAAGTCTGAGGGACGCCTCAACTATAAGGATCAATGAAGTCCTTAAAACTCTTCTTGTGCGAGAAATCTTTGGCAAGCCAAGATGGATCACCCAAGGAACTGTATAGTAGAGAAGGGGATGTTTGAGCCTAGGCCTGGAGGGTGAGTGACTGCAAGGAAGAAGGGACTTTGACAATTCTCATACATTATTGATCGGGATCATGCACACAATCGGTATGTCCAAGATAATAAGACAGCCATGTGGATACAAATCCATGAACTGCATAGATGAGTATTGTGATAAGTTATGAAATTTTTTCTTGAATTTTATGCAACAATAAAATGTTTACGCGTGAAAGCTATGATTAATATGCTTGTTGTCCAAGATTATTGAAGACAGGAGACGAAAGCCAAGAGTCTGAAAAGGACCTGACCAAGAAAGAGGTTCAAGACTTCTGAAGCAGTTGAATGAGAAAGTCATGACAAGTGTTACTAAGAAAGAACATCAAGGACGGTGTTCCTTTTTAAGGGGGAGGGGATTGTAATACGCATGTTTCCCCCAACTTGTAATTAATCATTAATTATGATCACCATGCTATGGCATGGGAACAATGTAAATGTATTATTTAGATTGTCAATGACTGACTGTGGAGATAAAGCCTTGAAGTACTGGCCATGATATCACTAGAGGAAAGAGTGAGGAAACTGTGGGGATGGTTCATTAGTTCAAATGACAATTTACCTTTGTTGAAATAATAAGCCTCATTCAGATCCCAAGGAGATGAATCAGTTAATGAAGGAAGGACCGGTGGTTGGATAATCAACCACCCCCATGAATGGAAGCATGGTTTCGCTGAGGATACATGAGGTTGCTAGCCCGAAGTACCACGGAGTCCTTCAGACCGAGGTTGACCCGAGTTTCCTTTTGAAAGAATGAACAAGATAAGTCATGAACCATCCTGGGAAAGGCATGAAAGGCAGGGGGGACACACGGGCAGACAGTTCAGAGAGGGAGAGAGAGGTGTGCACATGAGGCTCTATAGAGAGAAGGAGAGACACCAGACAAGAGCGCATGCATAGAGGGAAGGCGCGACCCATATATGAAGAAGGGAAGAGAAAGGTCGTGAGTTTGATGTCGAGGAAGCATCTGATAAACCTCGCAGGTTATTGTGAAAAAGAGGAGATCTTTGAGAAACGGTATAAATTTCCTTGGTGATATCATGGCTTGGCATAGGGGTGGCCAGAGTGCTAAGAATGAATGTCTCTGATCCTATGGTTGGGTGGAAAGGCGAACACCCATAGTCAGTTGGTTGGTTGCAACTTGTAATAGATAAGTACTTCGTTTACCCTACGCACTTGAATTGAAATGAATGATCAAATTTCTGTGTCTGTGACTAAGATTTGTAGTGTTTGATTCATAATGAAAATGCTTAATATTCTTCTATAAATTGTTTCCTTCGAACAGTTATAAGATGACCAGTGTGGCCTCTGGGCTGGTTGGGAAATCCTCAAGGTATTCTTCCCAAGGATCAACTTCACAGTACTAGATTCGGGTTAGACTCCACGGTACTTCTACAGTCATGATGATCCTTCGAAGGTGCCTTTCCCTATGTTAGAACCTAAGTTATGTGAGTGGAGGGTGCTTCCTTCAAACTAGTAGCCTAAGAGACCACACGCACGTGTCCACGACCTTAACCAAATCTTGACTAAGAGTCGAGCTTACAACCCGAGACTCATTAGAGGGTCCATATGACCAAGGTCTAGGGACCCCGCGCTAGCGTTAAAGGAGCTAATACTTTTTGGCTTCGAAACTCCGGGAGTTCGGAGCTCTGGGGTGTTGTGAGCTTAACCAAATCATGGCCAAGAGGTATGACTATAGCCTTTGGGGCTTGAAAAAGCTCCATATAAATAAGGCCTAGCAACCTTGGCTTAAGTTCTGAGGGAGCTAAGTGTCTGGGACTCTGAGAGTCCGGAGCCCCAGGGAATTAAGTATTTCAAAGACAAAATTGCGTTGAAGACGACCTGTCGAGTTGGTGGCTTGACGATGGACCAACATTTGGCGGTCATTTACCTATTTACGTGGAACTCATCCCGACGTTAAACCCCGATCCACTTACCGGTCATGAAGCGACGCGGGCCGTAGATCTAAGGACACTTGGGAATTTCCTTGACCGTTAGATCTATGTCGAGGTTAGTCCGGCATTGACCGCTTCAGGAGAAAAAAGGTGTTGCATCTCCAAAAACTCTCGAATGTCGAATTTACAAAGTAATGTGGACCGTCGATCTTCAGATCCTTCGGGATCCTCCTCAGCCGTCGATGTGGGGACTCCGTTGAGAACCCTCTTAACTGTCCATCAACCAGGACGTGTGTCCACAGATCAAGTATATTCGGGAGGTTTTAACTTGATGGTGAATGTGCACTTCATTGGAGCATCGAAGGTTGGAGTCCATCCCAGTCGTCCATCGTGAAGGACACGTGTCGCTAGATCTTGTAATTCGATGACTTGGCACTCCAGAGGAATTTGGCTGAGAGTCTTCAAAGTGTGAAGACTCCCGAAGTCGCAAGGACGAAGTAAATCTCAGTCGTTGACAGGTAGGGGACGTGTGGCACCAGATCCTTTAGTTTGGAGACTTGGCACTCTGGGGTATTTGAGGTGTGGTGTGTCAATAAGATCCGAAGACCGAAGTGACGAGAGTCATCGATCTGAAGACCGAAGTGACGAGAGTCATTGATCTGAGGATGCTTCAGGACTTTTCCTGATCGTCAGATCTAGGCTGTGGTTAGTTCGGCGTTGACCAACTCAGGAAGTAAAGAGGATTTTGCATCACAAAAATTCTGAATGTTGAAGTTACAAATTAACGTGAGCCGTAGATTCATGGATCTACGTGGACGCACCTTGACTGTGAAATCTGAGGGACGTTAGAAGGGTGACAGTCTGGTGTGATGTGGGAGGCTGACGTCACCGGGGTGTTTTGGAACCACGGTCGACGAGCCACGTGTCACCTCGATTTGTGCATTTCGTAGACCCTCTATGCCTATTGGAACATGACACGTGTCACCCCCCTGATGAGGATACGTGTCACCCCTAGCCCTCACCATGTGTCAGCCTCTAGATTGTGCATGCCTGGCCAACGTGGTTGGTGATGCGACTAAGAATTCGGGAGTTTGGGACTTCAGGAGTTCAGAAGAATTGGGGTGTATTATCGTAGAGGGATGTTCAACATAGAACATCGAATGTCAAACGTCGATGTTCAATGTAGAAAGCCAAACGTCGAACGTCGACGTTCAACATAGAATGTCGAATGTCAAACGTTGAACGTTCAAATGCCAAACGTAGAACATCAAATGATGAACACTGACGTTCAATGTAGAACATCGAATGCTGACGTTCAATGTAGAACACTGAACGTTGACGTTCAACGTAGAACACCGAACGTTGAATGCCGAGCGTCGATCGTCGAATGGCCGAGGTCACGTGGAGATATTTCGGGACTTTGAGGAGTATGTGTGCATTAAGAAAAAAATGGGCATTCAACGTCGAATGTCCACTGCCATGTGGTCCCCAAGTGATAACACTCGAACAACTTTGGGAGGCCACATCTTGCAAACCAGGGGCTAGATTAGAGTCGATAATAGTCATTAGAAAGCTACGGGCGAGTAGAAGAGGATGAAGACCTCGAAGAGATGATTTGAGATGATTAGATTGAGAAAAATTTTGATGCCCCACCCCTAGAAAGGGTATTTAGGGGTTGGGTGTGTTACATCCCTCGAGATACAATAGAAATCATTTTCGAGGTACACTCTCCCAAGCCTCAAGAGTCACAGATAGAAAATCCCTATCAGTCTGGAAATACATAAAAGGAATTAGAAGTTCTCATTGATACAACAATAAACATAATTAAGGAAAAATATTCTCATGAAGACCAACAAGAATCAATGCCTCTTGTTGAATCAACAAGAAGCATTCTTGATTAAACAATTGTCAATCCAGAGGAGAAGGAAAAATCAGAAGCGAAGGAACCTACTATTACACAAGAACTAGTAGGAGGTTCTCTTTGGGAATGACCCACCCACTCACAGGATTCAGACAAGGAAGGACAGGATGTAGAATAATTTGATGGTCCACCAAGAAACACTTGTGGAGATGAATCAGCTCATGTACAGGAACCACAAACATAGCTTGTTGCTCCAAAACCAAAAAATTGTTGCCACATGGGTAAGCATCCCACACTCTCTACCCATTTATGCATCTTTATTGAGATAGAAAAGAATGTTAAGAATGAAAAAATGGAAGCTATAGATCAATTTAAAAATGCTCAAAGATGAGCTTGAGGGCCAAAGGGCACCTGAGAAATCAGGTTACCCTATAGCAATTCCTCTTACTGTAGAGGAACCCTTCACCAGTTTACAAGAAATAGCTCAACTCAAAGAGACAAAGGAAGTATTTATCCAGAATACACATTTTATCTTAGTTGATGAGGCCACTCAGATAGAAACAGAGCAAGAATTAGTAGAAGATAGAGGAGTTCCAGCAAAACAAGACACTGGTGAAATGAAGGAAAAAACAAGAGAGGTAGTATGTGGTGTCAGTGACCTCCAAGGTCACCCTGATTTCTCTATCATTGAGTGACTGTTGGTTGCATGGGGACATGCAACAATTTTGGGCTGGGGGAAATGACGGGTGCCTAAATTGGCACTTTCAGCACCCGTCTAATACCTTTTTGCTTACCATTTTTTGTTGATCACTTCCTTTTTGATACTTTCCTTATCTAGTTTTTCCTTACTTATCATCAAGGTACAAATCTTTCCCCATTTGCCATTTTTACGTTATTCTTGCATATTTCTTAAAGGAACTTGTTACTTTCATGTACTAATATTGCTACACATGAGTAATACAGTAGCTACAAGTAGTCCTCATAATGGTTGCAATACCTCTATGTTGCAACTCCAACTACCCTTTCCATTGTTGCAATTCCGACCAACTATTGCAACTCCAAGTGCACTCTTTGTGCTTCAACTCCGGGTAACTATTGCAATTCCGCATACAATCCAACTGCTACAACTCCAAGACACTCTTCGTACTGCGACTTCGGGTACATGGTTGTTGCAACTCCAATTACAAAGCCCGCCAGCACATCAGTCAACACTGCAGCCGACAGTTGGAAAATGGTCTTCACATAGGAAGGCGACAGGAGGCAAGTAGGAAACTAAAAGAAGAATCGGTTTTCCTATCGAGTCAGCGCATGTCTAATCTTCACTAAAGTTTGGCAAAATCAATGTAATCGGATGAACAACGAGATTCTCATGGTTGTCCTTCTGTCTCTTTGTATAATTTTAGACATTAGTCATACTGTATAAGAACCTCAGCTTCCCCAGAGTTGAGGGGGAGGAAATTATTCTAGCAATCACATTTTGTTGTTATTGTAAATTCCAGGCTTACACAATACAATTTTGTTTCTTCTTCATGCTCGTGTAATGGTGTGTTGAATGATCGTGTTATTTTGACTTTGTAGCTCAACACCTTGCCTAAGGGGTAGAGCCCCCTCCTTAGTCAGGTATTACATGTATATTAGCATAGGATTTAAATATTTCAATTCTATTTATTTGTTTCAGTAATTATTTCATTTCTTAGCTTACTGCAATTCTAGATTTCGTAGAACAACAATTACAATTTGCGTTTAGTTAGTATTTAATTTCTTGTTGTTGGGATTTCTAAATCTAAACTGCAATTCAACATTGATTCAATTTCTATCCACCGCAATGGATTTAATCGTAGATGCTACCACATCTCTAGCCACCACAATTCGCATCGTTGCAATTCCTCTAGTGTTGGAATTTGCGTCGTTGCAATTCGCTTTGCTGCAACTCGTGTGACTGTGATTTCTTTTTTTCTGCAACTCATGTCATTGCAACTCCTCTTGCAGTTGCACTTTAGTTTATTTCTTTTAACTTATCATAGCTTTAATCCTCAGGAGTTTGGGATTTCTATTATATCGAATTGTCATTGGATGTGTGAAAACACAATTTTTACAACAAAACAAGATCTTCATTATACTTGAGCAAGTCACCAGTGAATCAAAGTATAGATTTTAATTTCCGCATAGTGTGATTTCAATTTCTGTAAGCGTGATTTTAATTTCCGCAAAGTGTGATTACAATTTCTGCAAGTGTGATTTTAATTTTTGCAAGTGTGATTTCAATTTATGCAAGTGTGATTTAATTTCGACAAGCATGATTCAATTCCTGAAAGTGTGATTTCAATTTCGCAAGTGTGACTTTCCTTTCCTGCAAGTGCAATATTTACTTCTCTGCAACTTAGGAAATAGTCTAGTTTGGTGACTTAATTAAGTATCATGAACCCTTGATTTGTGACATTAAAAATACAACAACCCCTTAGTAAAACAACACTACAACTTGCATATACGGTGCATGACAGTTCGTAAATAAGATACGACCTCAAATTGATAATTAAATGTACATTTTTTGGTTTCTCACTAACTAATTCGAAAGTAATTGAAAATCCTATCACTTAGCAATTGGGAAGAGAAATTTGGTTGCTTGCTCTCGAGAGATGTTACCTCTCAAGTTACTTCAAAATTGTTTACACCATGTTTGGGGGTGCTTCATGAGATTTGAGTTATGTGGTGTGTTATTAGTCCCTCGATGGTTCGAGACAGATTTTTTCACATGGGAGATGGTCCATGATGGATTTTCATATTAGAGATGGCTTACTCAGTGGTTACTTGACCTCAATTGGGTGCTTGCTTGGCATTCTTCCCTAGATCGTTAGAGTTATGTTGACAACTTGGGTGACGTCCTTCATGATGGCCACATCAAGATGCTATTTGTTTGGAGAACACCACACTTAAGAGGAGGAGCATTTTTCATCTTGGAGGAGGGCATCAAGCCCTAGATAGCATGGGGTAGCTTGAATTCCTATATGGAGGCTTGGAGTTGGTTCAGGGACCCGGGTTGCAACAATGTTCACGCATGGGGAGTGGACCCATTGGAGTATATGATTTAAGAGGATTGATTGAGCCTTTGGGGGCTTGTAGGAGGAGCACCGAACATACCTCATGGACAACCCTTACATTTGGAGCCTTGTTTGTGCACAACATCACCTTGGACCATGACATGTGTACTCTAGGAGTGTAGTGCTCCACATGTGTGAGACTACGTGTGATTATTGTAGGTTGTTTGTAAGGGCACTGGCCCACATATGTATTGTTGGCCTCCCTTACCTCTCATATATACATGAGAAGGAGAGAGTCCTTTTATTATATCATCATTGTATTCTTTTCTTTGTACATGTCTTCTTGGAGGAAGTTGCTAGGGTTCATGACAAAACCCTATGAGAGATTATGAAGAAGAGGGAGGACGTATTCATTGGGAGCTTGCTCTTGTGACTAGGGTTTACTCTTGTGAAGAAAACATCGATGATGAACATAACATCATAGATCATTTATACTTATCACTTGTGTTAGAGATGTGATCAAGTGGAGTACACTAGTCATCCTCTCTCTCTTGGATCTTTTTATGTACTCTCTCTCTCTCTCCCTCTCTCTCTCTCTCTCTCTCTCTCTCTCTCTCTCTCTCCTAGAATCGCTAGGGTTTTTTGATCTTGTTGGAGCATTTTGAAGTCTAGGGTTAGGGTCTCATCCCTTGGAGATTTGGAGATTAGGGTTTTGAGATGAAACCCTAGGTTGTACTTGGAGAAGTGAAGAAGAAGAGGAGACATCTTGCCTTGGAGCACTTGCTTGAGTGATTCATGCTTTATTGGATCTCCTTGGTTGAGCTAAGGTTTTCTTAGTGTTCCTTAGCTAGGGTTTTGGAGAGCTAGTGGAGTGTGCTACCCTTGTGATAAAGCTATGATACATATAGTGAACTTCAACTTATGCATATTAATGAAGTTTGCAGCTGTCCAATACTTGTGGAAATTGAAGATTTGATTTTCAGCAACCTATGTTCTTCATGGTTTGTAATTTTCAGCTATATATGTCTTGTTGATTTGACATAAGTAAAAGGTCATTATGTTAAGTGATTTAGCATTGTAATTGAAGAAGATAAGGGCTGTTTTGCTGTTGTATTTACCGCTGTAAATAAGTGTTTTCAGATCTGGTTTTAGGACGATAAGATTGCTCTGGAGAGATGAAACTTATAAGAGCACTTTTTGGTATCTTTTCTCTTCGATTCCCTAGAAGTTTGGGGTTGTTAAGGATTTAAATATTGTCCACTAACGGTGTTGTTTTGTATATATTTCATAGCAGTGCCTAAGTCTGAAAATTGTTTTGTATATATTTCATAGCAACACCTAAGTCTGAAAATTCACAGAGTTAAGATCTAGGAAACCTCTAGTTAAGAGGTCAAATTTATGTTTTGCATTAATTGTCGTTTGTCCAGAAATTTCAGCAGGAGATGAATCATTGGAGCTACTTAGAGCTGGATATTGCCATTTTCCCCTCATTTTCTCCTCCTTTGCATTGCAGCTTTCACCCTCTTCCTGGTTGGTTGCTCTCACCATTTCCTTTTGTGTTTTGCAGGCCTGCACACTTCAAGAATTTAATGGCAGCATGTTGTTCATTGGGTGAAGACATGAACATAGTGCTCCACTTCTATGGATTGAGATTTTTTTCAGCAAAACTGCAAAATCAATTCAGGTGAGCTTCGAGAATGGTTTCGACAAATCTTGTTAGTTAAGGAAGGTACAATGAGAATGGCTATCTCAGGATGATTCCCAAGAACTATTTGATATTTGGGTACTAACCTGGAGTATGGATGCCAAGTTCCCACATGCATTTTCCCTATGCTTTTGAGCATTGGAATTCATTCAGGACTGTCATCTAGAGGTAAGTTACATGCTCCTTGACTGAACTTGGAGATTTTGTCATTGTTAATTGGTAGGAAAGGCATTGATACTGGTGGGTTTACAAGGCAATGGTGTCAATCATTGTCAACTGTAATCTTTGATAGATGTGCTTTTCTATTTACATCTGTTGATAATGAAGCAACATTCTAACTGAACCCTAATTCTGTCTACTAAACAAAACATCTCTCATACTTTAACTTTATTAGGATGGTGGTTGCAAAGGATTTGTTTGATGGTCAACTTCTGGATGTTCTCTTTACTCGTTCATTTTACGAAACACATTCTTGAAGTCAAAGCTATCAAATCCAGATTACCACAAGAATTTAAAGTGGAGGCTTGAGAATGATATAAGGGGCATGCATGATCTTACATTTAGCATGGAAGTGGATGAAAAGAAGTTGATACTGTATGAGGGGGAACAAGGCCTTTTGTGGAATAGGGTGCACACTGCATACTATCCTGTTGATAACTATTATGGATACTATTCTAATGGTTACGGCACCCCTGGTGTAGAATGGAATGAGCATGGCCATTTTATTGATGCAGACCCTCCAGAATTTCGGTATGTTGGGATTCATCAGGAAAATGTACCTTTGATATACTATACACCTGGTTATGGGTACCCACAATCGACCTACAGTCCATACAATCTGTACATTCCAGGAGTTGTCTTGGGCATGGATAGTCAATTTCTCAGTCACCAACCATATTATACTACTACCATGTACCAGCACTCAAACTCATCTCCTAGTTATTTCCCCTCATGTTTACAATCTGGTCAGGAAGTTCTACCAGTTGGTTCTCCAGAACCGGGGCCTGTGTGTTGGGTATGTGTTATATTCTTTGCACGAGTAGTAGTGTCTGAGTGTCTGTGCCGAGCACGCAAGGGGGTTAGAGGGGGTGCAGGGGCAGCGCCCCCGAAATTTTTTTTCGCATCGGGACGACATATTTCCGGAACCACATGATATTTAGGTGGTTTTTTCGGCACATGGTTTTTGCCGATGGTTTTCTATTTCCGATTAAGGAATTAGGGTTTTGGACTAATCTAGGTCATTGGGTTAGGGTTTTGGATGCCGCTGGCTCCTATATGTATATTGTATTGTAAACAATGTAACACAATGTATGAATATAATATATGCTGG
>ML828436.1:89309-109470 GCA_009831015.1 Picea engelmannii | reverse complement strand
TCAGAGTGCAATTTTCTGGGCAAAGAACCCTGCTTATCATTCAAAGACAAAGCACATTGATGTTCAATATCCCTTTGTGAGAGACATGATTGAAGAAAAGAAAGTATCACTGATGAAGGTGGACACTTTGAAGAATGTTGCAGATTCATTAACAAAATCTGTGAGCACTGAGAAGTTCTCTTGGTATAGAGGATCCATGGGCATTGTTGCCCTGGATTGTTGACTATGTAATCCCCTGTGTGCAAAGAAAACAACAAGTGGGAGAATGTTGGGTATGTGTTATATTCTTTGCATGAGTAGTAGTGTCTGAGCGTCTGCGCCGGGCGTGCAGGGGGGCGGAGCCCCCCGCGCGGGGGTTCAGGGGCAGCGCCCCCGAAATTTTTTTTCTCACCGAGACGACATATTTCCGGGACCACATGATATTTAGGTGGTTTTTTCAGCACATGGTTTTTGTCGATGGTTTTCTATTTCCGGTTAAGGAATTAGGGTTTTGGACTAATCCAGGTCATTGGGTTAGGGTTTTGGATGTCGCTGGCTCCTATATGTATATTGTATGGTAAACAATGTAACACAATGTATGAATATAATATATGTTGGTTTTCCTGGTTTGGGTTTCCAAGTGAAAAATCTCTGTGTAATGTTTGTATTTGCCATTGTATCTTTTCTGTTCTTTTCTGAATATCAGTTTGTAGTAGATATTGTACAAGGTTAGAATTTACACTGTGGTTGTCGATATGTTGAATCAAATGACATTAGTATAAGTCCATCAACTACCATCCCACCACCAGGTCACTCGGTGAAAATGATACCTACTCATGTGCCCTTTTCAAGGGGAATGCTACCTTTTGGGATAACCAACTATGATCAAAATACAAAAGGGTCAACTTGAGCATGTGAAGGGCAACAACAATCTTCTGTGTCTTCAGGACAGACTGTAATACAAAGAACCACAACTTGTACTCTTGAGGATCCAAGGACTGAATCAGGGTCTACAACTGAACCAACAGAAAGATGCTAGTGATCAAGGTCCACTTCAAAAAAGAGTTTACATTCCACCTGGAAAGGTATCTCCATCTTATAATCAAATGAAGGTGCCTGTACCACTAGTTACCAATTCTACAGATTTCAACTTTACCGGGCATGGATATATAGGCATTGAAAAACTGAAGCAAAGTATACAAGTCAACAGATCCTCCAGTAATGATAATAACAGTTCAGATATGTTAAGTGAACAAAACTGGGGTCCTTGGATTTATAGTATAAAGAACCAATTATATCTCCAACTGGTGTCACAAAAACTGGAACAGAGCACATGGTAGGAAATAATGAAGGTTATTACCCTGCTAGTGCGATAGATGAGTATAACTGCACTGATTCTTTTACCAGTTATGATCAAGCCATATTTTTTGTGATGAAATCTTATAGTGAGGATGATGTCCATAAGACCATTAAATACAGAGTATGGTCAAGCGCCCCCAATGGTAATAAGAGATAACAGATTTTATGGGCCATATCATGATGCACAGCATGGAGCATCAGGAAATCCAGGAACTTGTCCAGTATTCTTGTTTTTCTCGGTTAATGTGAGCAGCGGTTCTGTGGTGTAGCTGAGATGATTGGTCCTGTGGATTTCAAAAGTACCATGGATTTCTGGCAACTAGATAAATGGAGTGGTTGCTTCCCAGTGAAGTGGCTTATCATAAAGGATGTTTCGAATTCTAATCTCCTTCACATAACCTTGGAAAATAATGAAAATAAGCATGTGAACCAGTAGAGCTCTTCTTTTATTGACTTCAGTGAGGCAGATTGATCCTTGGATAGGACTCCATTGAGCTATGTGAAGAAACCCACCAAGGTTAAGACCACAATTTGATTGTTGCATATTTATCCTGTGGATTCCTCAGGCATATGTTTGCATTTTAGTTCCCCAAAATTCATTTAATGTCAATAGTATCAGCTGCAACATAACTTTACCATTCATTTCCTAGTGATATTCTTAGGTTCTTTGGGACTATTTTTCTCATAAAAGGCCAGCGTGGAGCTCCCAAGCTATGGTAAAAACATGGATGCCTTTTCTGACAGCATAGAACAATCTGATTTTATTTGAGAAGAATTGACAAAATTACTTTTAAATTTCTGCTTCTGCCAATGAAGCAAATTCTCAAGCTTCACAATTTTCTGAAAGTGCAAAGATAAAATCTGAGAAGACACTTCCAATAGGCGATGGCATGAAATTGGTTGTAAAATACCACAAGCAATAGAATCCAGGTTCTATTTCAGAAGTGAGGAAGAGTGTTTTGCATTCGCTTTGTTCGACTAAATAGAATATTTTTTACAAAGATGAGCTCGGAGACAATTCCAGAGGTGTATGCTGCTCCAGTATTTGAGTTGGAGCAATTGCTTTCTTTAAATGATATGTGCCTTGAAGCAGGCTTAGGTTCAGAACATCGAGGTGGAATAGGCACTGGCAGTAGTGGGGTTGCTGGCATATTGCAACTTATCTGTATACTTATTTTCACTGTACATAATGAAAATGGGAGCAATTATTTGCCACAGCCAACATATGCTGAAGTTTTACAGCGCTCTGCCTTATTACAAAAATCAATTAATGCAGCCTCTGAGCTTACAGGTCGCCTTATGCACAGATGTGCAAATTCAAATGATGTCTCCAGCAGTCCTTTCTTGCCTGCCATGCCAATGTTTACAGAGTGTTTGCTTAGCAAGCGAGAGGTTGATGAAAAGCAGGCCAATGCAAGGTCCTTCTTTTGGAGGCAATATTTTGCACTTATGAACACATTATATGAATTTAAGGATTTGGATGCTAATACTGATAGCCTTGGGATGCCAATAGAAGGTGGCATTACATTATGGGAAGCTTATAAACTAAAGGGATTTGTTCCTCTTATTCTTGCTCAGACAGGATTAGATTATTTTATATCTCATCTTAGCATAAGGCTGAAAGAGAAAAAGGAAATGCATGGTTGCATGTTGAGCATCTCTTGGCAACGGGAAAGGCCACTGGAATAGCATTTGATGGTACTTGGAATGGACTTGCCTATGAGGAAGAGACTTAGCAGTTTTTCATAGATGGAGAGCTGAGGGGAGGAATACAAATGAAAATGAATCTGGAGCTGTTGGACATCATCAATACAATTTTGGTGGACATAATGATGGGTCTGTAGCTGGATTCGAAGAAAACTATGTATCTGTTAGGGTGTTTGTTCAAGAAAAGAAAATGGCAATGTAGAAGATGCTATTGAGAAGGTCAACAATTTAAATCCAGAGAATCTGGACATGAACCCCCAATTGTTTTTCCATCTACAACAATAGATATTGATAGAACTTATATGCAACAGAAAGCTTGAAGAAGCCCTTGAATTTGCATAAGGAGGAATTGGCACCAAGGGTGATAGAAAATCCTGCCTTTCTAGAGGAGGTGGAATGTACAGTTGCTTAGTTGGCCTTTGAAGATCCATCAACTAGCCCTATTGGAGACTTTTTAGATATTTCCCAGCATCGAAAGATAGCCAATGAATTGAATGCTGCAATTTTAACCAGTCAAACTCATGTGAAAGATCCTAAACCTCCAAATCTTCAAAAGACATTAATTTGGGCTCAAAACCAGCTACAGTTGGTTGACAAGAAAGCTTATTATCCCTATATTACTGATTTTGTAAATGTATCAGTTGAGGACCCTATCATTTGACCTGCTAGCTTGAACTGATCGTATTTGTTGTTACCTTGAAGCTTTTTGTCTTTTTATGATTTGCTCTTTTCTCTAATATTTTTCATAGTTTGTGATTTTAGAGTCGGGTGTTGCACGTATCGTGGTATTATCGAATTTATTGCGATAATATCACCAAATAGACCCTCTGCAATAATATGGCTGCAAATAATCACGATAATTACGATATTTTGAATTTAGCACGATGATTTGTATTAATCGCGATAATTTCCGATATTATCACGAGTCGATGGAAATTATCGCCCTGCTGCATTTTGTTTCGGTTTTTTCGCCTTTAACTTGCGATTTCAGGTATTTTTCTCTCATTTTGCAAACAGTCCTTAGGGGGATTGAGCTCTTAGGGTATTGTGACCATTTTTCGTCAAGCAAACATTTTTCGTCAAGCAAACAATGGGAAATCCATAGTTTTCATTGCCATCAACTAAACATGTGTAGAGTGGGATCTAATCCAATCTACCATATCCATATTCCTAGATATGTAGAAAAATTGGTAACTTCCTTTTCTTTGTTTTTCAAGATTTAGTATAGGGTTTGCAATGTCCATTAGATTTGCCTTTTCTTTCCTTGTTTTAATGGGAGATTTAACACTTATGTAGCTATGATAGTTTAATTGCAGCAATCTTTAAGGGTTTTGAAATTTGTGGATCTGGATTTTGAATTTCCCCATTTGTTTTGTGCCATAGTTTTAAATTTTAAAGATTTATCATTTAATGAGTGCTCAAAAAAATGGATCCAATGTGGGAGTATGGTGAACCAATGGATCATAATAGAACAAAGTTGAGTTGCAAGCTGTGTGGAATGGAAATGTATGGCAGAATCAACCGCTTGAAATACCACCTTGCCAAAGTCCCAGGACATGAAGTGGAAATTTTCTCTACAGCTCCCCCAGATGTTGTCCTTGTTGCAAAAAGCTCAATTCTTGATATAACTAGGAAGAAAAAATAGAGGGAAGAATTGAAGAACCACATGGGAACCGCAAGCTTCTCAAGGGCAAGGGAAACCTAATACTCGGCCATGCCTTTTTAGCGCACTATGATTATCCTTATAGTATCTACAATCTAGATGCCTCATGATGATCATCTCATGAGATACATTTATTTTCGTTTTGATGTGATTTTGTATTACACTGTCATAACTCAGGACTTATGACTCAAGAGTCGAGACAAATATCACATTTCAGTATCGATGTTTGATGGATTACTTGACATCAATGATCATATACATATTATATTGCAGTTTTATTTTCACATTTATGTGACAATGTGTTTGTTTGATGTTGATGTTGCTTTAGAAGTTTAAAAATTTGAAAAAAGATAATTATTTTTCTATTTTTTAAAGTTTCCCGATATTTTTTGATATTTTCTTCGATATTTCCGATAATTTCAATTTTGGACCCCCGACGATAAAATCCCGATAACAATAAGTGCAACATTGATTCTAAGAATTCAAAGTCGTAGAGAGTTGTAAACAAGGGTTTGAACCTACATTGCTAGAGCGTGGAGCGAAGCGGGAGCATCATTTTTCAAAAATCTCTGGAGAGGGAGTGTCCTAAGAGCATCCGTTATATATATATATATATATATATATATTGTGCTTGTATTAAAAAAAACATGCAGAAAGACAAATTCATTGTAGAATATATGAAACCATGCATATTTGTACATTAATATAGATAGAAATGGCATCCATAGTATATCAATGATTAATCATTCGAGCATCAACCATCTAGATTCTAGCAATTACAAACTTACAAACCAACATACAAACTTTTAAGCCATATAATAGAAAGTAGACCATTAACTTATGGAATGAAATAAGTTATCCATAATCCAACAATTGTTAACAATAACATGAGTCATGACCAAATAGTCATGCTTACAAAATAGGCCATCTGTACTAAAGTATGAAGACCAGAAGGTCCAAAACAATAAAGTTCAAAACTTTAAAATTAGCTAGTTGCTAAATACTATGAATCTATCATCTATAGACTATGACATATAAAGTAATGAAAAAGGAGAAACATCAAACAACTATCCCATCCTCCTTCCACCAACACAATTGTTGTGTGGGCATCCTCGTGGTGGTAGTGGAGCCTTCTAAGAAGGACGAAATTGGTCATGAAACTGTGCAAAAGTAGATGTAGATGGTCGCGGTAGAAGTGAATATGAAGCCCCTAGTGTTGTACCTGGAGTCCTGAACATGGGGACCATGGAAGTGGATGGGGGTGGCATCTCAAAATGATGATCATCATCCAAAACATAATTCTCCAATTTCTCTAAAAGCAATACTCCATCCTCCAAATTATCCTCCTCTGGATTGTTGTCCCAACACTTCAAGTTTTTATCCATCTTCGCCTCCTCACAGTAATGGGACAATTGCTCACAAGTTGTAATGAACATAAACCAAGCTCTCTGAGCAGTTTACATTCAACCTATTTATTTTGATCCTATGGATGAAACTGTAGGTGTTCCAACACCTCTCTACAAAAGAAGTGTTCACCATTTGTGAAAGAACTCATGTTGTCAAACGTTGCAGCTATGGGGCAACACCGCCATGCATGTTTTACCACTCGAGAGAATTCAAATTCCTTCCATCTCTAATTGCAAGGTTCATCCCAAAGGCACCATGGCTAAGAATGTACTAGCTCAATTGTCTCTGTATGGTGTCACACTCCTCCTAGATATTGGTGTGGTTTTTTCTTGGACCCACCACCAGATGTCGGTAATGAAATCCATGATATATGATAGTATTTAGGTGTTAGCACATATGCTAAGACATGTAGTAGAATATTTAGCATTTCCCACCATTTTTTCACCTTTACACGAATACGATTATACAGGTTGACATCTCTAGGCTCAACAATATCTTTAATTTTCCCCAGCATGCTATCCATTTGCTCATACACCTCCCCAACGATTGGTCGATCTGAATCTGCAAACTTGATCATGTTATAAATTGGCTTGATGAATTGTAAAACATACCGAACTTGTGACCCAAACTGACTGTCAAGAACTATCTCCTTCACTGCATTAGCACCTTCTCTATCGGTGCTCATTTCATCCTATGCATCACTCATCACCATAGCACCCAAAGCTTGTCTCGCCTTCACTAGGTTCCTAAAGGTGAGGTAGTAGCTAGCAAATCTAGCTTTTGCAATCTTAAGTAGTTGCAACCTAGAGTGAGTTCCATAAAAGTAATTGACCCTTGTATGACATGTGACAAATTTGATGGGTTTCTTCCCTATTTTGTACAAGTCATTAATCCATCCACATTCTTTATGCTTGAAAATATCATGCATCAAAAGGTTCAAGGTGTGCACCAAACACCCAGACCAAAAGATGTGTGGATGAGCTTGCTCAATGATTTTACCTGCTCCCTTACAGTTTGTTGCATTATTAGTGATTACTTGAATCACATTAGAAGGACAAACATCATTAATGGTTTTCAATAGGATCTATGCAATGTTTTGAGAAGATGCAATGATTGAGGAGGAGTCATGTGTTGCAAGAACATTGATCAAATGTTGGTTTCTAACATTTGTCCAACCATCTGATACAATGGATACCCCAAAGTCCCCCCAATCATCTGTAAACCATGTTAGAGCTCTTTGAATTTTTTCTCTTTCCTTGTCAAGTAACATTGTTCTGGCTTTCTCATAGGAGTGGCTCTTGTATCCTTTGGGGGCTCGTTGATTCCCTTGACAAGATCATGCCAATAGGGGGAGCGAAGCACATTGGATGGGATACCACAAGCATAGAGAAACCAGACCACTTTTGCATCCACCTCAGCCCTACCTCCAATATCAAGGAAATGTGCTATTGTTCTTCTAGATCCAAAGGTTCCATAAACATGAGGAGATGGATATGTGTTGCCACCAAATTTAGATGAGGCATCAGAGTGAAGCTTTTGTTTTTTACCATGCTTTTTTTCTACAGCTTCCTCTATATTTATGCTTTTTTGTCTCTCTTCCTTGTACATCTTAAGGAAAAATGTGATCCCAATGGCCCCCTTCCTATCATCACTATCCATTACACCGCAAAGATGCCTCCTCACACGGGTATATGAACTGGTAAAAGTTTTCCATCATGAAAGTCACGACAAAATAATTTACTAGTTCCACCACATTTCCTGTCCTCAACTTTCATCACAAATTTCCACAAGTGTGTTGATGAAGTTCTGCCACCTTCGTTTCCCTCTTCACCCTCTTCATCCTCTTCAAACCCTTCACCATCTTCATATTCTGGATCATCGTGAGAATGATCACTATCCTCTTCTTCCTTCTAATTCCTATTCCCCTCCAAGACCATGAGAACCAAAAAATGAATGATAAACCAAAAGAAGACCATTTTCCTCAAGTTTTAGATGAACAACCTATAATGAAATGAGGGAGAAGAAGGAATGGGAAAGACTAGGAGAGGAGAAAAAAACCATAAACATTTAACAAAGTTAACCCAAAGAAATGAGGGAGTTGGGGTTTGGGCTTACCTCTTTATCTCTTGAAACTTGAGATAGATGGTTGCCTTTGTTCTCTCCTCCAAGCTCCTCTTTTCTAACTCTTCGGGCTATGACAGGGATGCGACATCATCATAGTGCCACATGGACTGCTTCAGGAGGGTGCCCCTGCTGAGTTGGATGATATTATCCCACATGTGTGCCTCATTCTCTCACATGGACCACACATGGGGTCTATTGAGGTAGTTGAGGACTCGGACCAGGTTGTTATAGGTTGTTAGAGACATGGACCAAATTGTTACAGTTGGTTACAATTGGTTGAGTTGGTTATTTCCTTTTGTACCTTGCACACTTGATGAGGTACCTCGCTTTGGGTCACACGTGCCACTTCCCTCTCTTTCTAAGAGGGTGCACTCTACTTTGGTCGACTATTATTCATTATTACATGTTAGACCATCACTTTATGGAAATTTTATAAGGACACTCCATCATTTGACTAAATCATGGGATGTTGGCATACTTTGAGGAGGGTGCACCTTTATCTATGCTCTACTAGGCCACACGTGTGGTATCTTGGTCATATTCTCACTATTTTATGAGGGTGCCCCTCCATTTTGGGATTTTCTTGTAACTACTTGAGTATTGTCCCATGGTTTCTTGTGCTCCTTGTTTTTGCACATGGTCTTGTATCTACCCATGGTTTTCTACATGATTCTAGAAGGGCGCCTCTCCTATATAAAGAAGGCTTTGCCTCCATTTTTAATTGGAGTTTGGAGAATAAAAGACACATCTTGACTCATTTCTACTTGTGTTAATAGTTTGATTTAGTAATTTCTTGAGGAATATTTTGTGAGGAATCTAGCAAGAGGGTTTTACTTGTAACAAGAGAACATGGATTTAGAAAGCTAGCAAGGAGCCACAAGAGGAGAAAAGAATAGTGTAGAGGTTACCCCTTTCCACTTAAGGAGCTGGTAATACACTCTTATCACCATCTAGATCTTGGAACACCAAGACCTTCTTGGGGGAATTTGCTAGGTACACCCTAGGGTTGCCTAGAATCCCAACATTTTTTCACAAAACCAAGCCTAGAGGAGTGCTAGGTAGACCCCTTAGCCCAATAGGATATAGGCACTGGTCTTTTAATTCCTCTCTGCCATTAAATTTCAGTTTAGTTTTCATTTCATTGTTGACTAAGAAATCTACGGTTTTATTTGATAAGTATTTAGATCTAGATTGTTCTTATCTCAAGTCTTGTGTTTAAAGGCTAGATCTATAGACTTGAATTTCATTTTGCAGAATGTTCATTACTTCATGCATTCAAGCAAATTTCACCTAACATTTACTGGCTGGAAATTTAATTTGATATAAGGGATTCTCTGGTTTTTTTCTCACATCTGAAGTAAATTTCCAAACGACCTGCCTTATAAGTATGACGTTACCTTCCTAAAGTTGCTAATGCTTGCTGAGGGTTTTAAATGTTGATGGTTCATGAATGGTTTTACAAATTCTTCCTTTACCCTTGCACACATTTCCGGTATATAGTCTCTGGATGCACACCTAAACACTTGTTGAATAATCTCTAAGGGTTAAAGGTTATCTACTTGACATTCTTGTTATCATTTGAGTGTTGAGTTCTACCTATCTTTCCTTCAGCTCTGTTTTGTTACAAGATTTGTGGACAAATGAAACAAAGACATCATAATGAGTATTAAGATTTGAAGTTTTCCTTGTTGGTGATTTGCGCACATAACCCCGAAATATATCCCCTAACAAATCAATGCAATATATTAATGAGTGACTTGGTCTTCAAAGCTAACTGTTTAAGGGTTTCAACACTTATTCAATGCAGAGTTATGGTCTCTTTTCAGATCTGAATGGTAACATTCGTAATGCATTATCTAAGACACTTGAATGATTAAGTATTACACTGCTAGTGCACTTTACTTGTACAGTCACACTGATGTTTATTGTTGCCAGCAGTTGGGATTTCTACTTCACTCTTCACTGTGCCCTTTATCTCTGATTTTTTTAGATGGTGATGATCTGTACTAAATACATGGTACATGTGCTTTGAGTACTCTTATATTTCTTGATTCTTAAGCACTGTGGATGCATCAAATAATTTCAATTGCTTAGGTTACCTTTGAACACTAATTTCAAATAATGATAAATCTGCCCTAAGAATCTTTGGTTGTAATCTGTTTTGAGTAAATGATGGCAAGTGTATCTTGAATTCTGGAAATTTTATGGTGTTTCCTGAGCATCATTGGTAGCTGAATCTCACATCCTAAATCAGTGTTGCAAACATCGGCATCGAAAAAATATTGCCGAGGGTATGAAAACAAAAATATTGGCAACATCAGGGAAAATATCAGAAAATGTCGTAAGAATGAAAAACAAAGTTGTAAGAATGAAACTATCAGAAAATATCGCCGAGAATGATTTTGAAGATAATATCACCAACATCGAGATATTATCGAGATGTTTGTAACAATGTCCTAAATACTTGTTCTCATGGTTAAGATAACACACTAGTAATATCTGTTGAATGGCATAATTCGACAAACTTTGGATGATATTACTTTATTGTGCTAAAGGCTAATGTCGATACTTGGGGTTTGAACCTTTTGATACATCAGAACGGTACTACAATAAAGCTTATCACCATCGTTCACAACAGTGCTAAAATTCACATTCTCATGGTTGAATTTATGGTTTATGGCATAAATATGATGATAATCTACTGTGGTTAAAGATTGACACTAATACTACTGTTCAGACATATTTCTTCTTTATGCATTTCCATGAAACTATTTCATTCTGGTTTGTGAACTTTAATACAACAACACTCTGACATTATGGTTATGTTTACTTGTTCATTTCCGAGCACTCTATGGTAATCCTGGCACTATACATGTTGTGGGCAAATTTATGTGTTGAGGTACTTTACAACATTGTTGAAAAAGTTGGCATCGGCAAAAAGTCGGTGAGGGTCTGGAAAAAATCGTTTCGCAAAAAGTCGGCAAAAAATCGTAAAAGCACGACAAACATTAAGAAATGCAAAATATATTCATTTTTTCAAAATTTTAAACATATAAAGCAACAACAACATCAGATAAACACATTGGCACATAAATATGGAGAAATCACTGATATATATGTAATGGATGACAAATAAAAAATTATACATCAAAGTCGATATTGAATCTTGAAGGGCCAAAAGTTAGAAYGAATACAAAATGACATCACATATATAATTATAAATGTATCTCATTATCATGAGGTAKATGTTTGATGTACAATGACAAATGAAACAAAACTAACAKCTAGCTATCTAATATCAATGCCCTCTCCCCCTTTTACGGGAAAAGATAATGGGTTGTTTGTCAGGCCTGCCCTTGACAATAGAMRGCCCTAATTCTGAYMGTGGACGRCGACTGGTGTGTGTAGAAGTATGTGTATCAATAAGTGTAGAAGGTTGTGTTGATGCTAGCACATCACCCTCCATGATGTCTTTAAGTCACTCCTCCTCCTCCTCCTCCTCCTCCTCCTCCTCCCCCTRTTGCTCCTCCAGGTCCTGTTGTTGTTCAGGTTCCTCCTCTAACCATGCAAATGCCTCCTCCCTCCTCCATTATACGCATCTCAGGCTCCACCCTCCACTTAGACAATAAATCAATATTGTCCAAGGAAATGGCATCCACATCCRGTGTTCTATCCATTTGCTTCAACCATAGTCGGAGATTGTAATGGACATACACCAAGTCATTGAGACGTGAGAACTCCAACCTGTAAGAGGGTTATGAAAAATTTAAYGAGTTTTAACTTTTGAGGGTCATAATATATTAGAGGGTCATAGACTCATAAATTACAATAAATGTGATTGCAACTTCACAAGCCATTGTTGAGAAATGCTCCCTAATCTAAACCATAAGCATTCAAATCTAACCTTTTGGTGACATATTCAGGAACATTTGAACATAAGAGCACTCAAGTCTCACCATTGGTTGTGGATGATCCATATGACATCAAGCAAACAACACTTGCTATTTTATTGTGGATTCAACATTCTTGTTTGAGTTACTTATATCAATGAATGTTTGTTAATGGTTTTGCAAGATAACTTTGTAATTTAGATTTTTATAGCATGATATAACAATACAAGAACACTTGTTTCGATTTACATCATTAGAGCTTGTTGGATCTTGAAACAACTTACATGCCTCAACCTATCCCATACCTTGTGAGTGAGTTTGCATAAGTTGTTATTTATCCTTGTCAAGTTTAAGTTAGAGAAAGCTCCCTTACTTACCCAACGACCTAGCTTAGCTTGACCCTTAGGAACACCCTCCTTAGGTTAGGAAGCCCTTATCTTAGCCTTAAAGCGAGAGGTTGGGCCACTGAAGTGAGAGTGGATGGCTTGTGTAGTAGTTTCTCCTAGGCTCTCTCGTTGGGTTAGGACATTTCCCTTAGGAGAGATTTTGAGTGGTAACAACTCTCATTGTCCTATCTTACCACATAGCACAATTCATTACCCTTCGATCATTTTCATATAATGAATTTTAGCAATCCTTACCATGGTCAAAGTTGTATTGGTACTTTTTAAGCTACATACTATGATTCATTCTAAAATTAATGGCAATGTGTGGGTTGGGTAGAATATATAGATATATAGTATAAGTGAAAAAGAAGATAGGGAGTAACTGAATATGCTTCCAATTTCATTTTATGTCATCTCAATGTCTATATTTTTTTACCAACAGTTATACTAAGTAGATATGTTTTTATGCAGATAACAAACAATTGCATTTGCACCCTAATGTATCACCAAAGCTATCTTCAAACCATTCAAAATATAGAAACAACTAGAAGAGAATGATAGAAGCATCATTGAAATATATGCTATACTTGTCACAAGAAGAATATCATAGACCACAGTAATTACGACATATAATTCATGTTTTTGAAGGTAATATTTCATTTTAAATTTATTGGCAAACAGTTCAGCCTACAGGTTTGGAAATTTTTTATACATAACTCACCTCACCTCATCTGATGGAAGAAGGAAGAATTGAAAGTCCCAATTAGTCCATGCATTGAGGCCACAAAAGTGTGTGTTATTTGTAAGAACCTCCTACGTACCTTCTAAGGGATGGGGTATTGAAATTTCACTTCTTTTAATCACCTCAATTCCCCTTCTTAAGGGTGTCATCGTCTTCTACTCATTGAGATCTTTCCAACGACTATAAATTTGTCCAAAACTGAGTTTTGGATAGAAAGTTATGGCTCTTTAAAACTTTTAGGGCCTTCATTGGCCAAAGATCTTTGTACTGCCACGTGGCTCCACGTCATTGTACCAATCTATTGTGGTACTGACGCGTCCTCCATGTCTCCTTCGTGTAGGCCTTGACCGTTGACTATGCACCGACGTGGCACCCATCGACATCACCGTAGCCACGCCTTCTCCTTGGAAAATCGGGCAGGAAATGGATGATGGTGATCAACCATGATCCAAATTGACAACCCACATCTCATCATGGCCTTCCTCACATGTTCAAATTTTAACGCAGGGGGAGGGGCCTCAAAACTCAACCAGAGCTTAGCCTTTGGTGACGTGTCGCAAATCCATGGATTGCGGCCCCCTCTGGCTTTGGTTAGTCTAACCACACGAGACCCTCTCGCAATTAACAACATGTTGACATGTGTCCTATCGACGTCAACACGATGGGAACCCTGCTTTTCCAATCTGGCCTAACAACGAAGTGATGCATGACTACCGAGATACCAGCCCACCAAACTTCACTTGCACCATCAAACCTTAGGTGCCAAGACAAATATCGTAGTTGGCATCCTGGACACGTGGCACTTCCACAACTGGCCACCTCTCGGACATGTGGCCTTGCCACTGCCTTCCACCTAGCATGACATGTAGCACTCATAACTCAACACGAAGCTCTACCTCAAAACTTTGATTCACCTTGACACGTAGCCCAATACTAGCATGACACGTGGACCCACCATCATGTGACACATCATCACCGGGCATAAGGTTTTCCACTCAGGCAGTGAGACCTATCCACCACACATTGGTTGGGTGACATCACTTTCTCTATGCAGAACCTTACAGGAAAGGGTGGAACCTATCCTTGGGAACCATTCCCTATTGAGATACCAGGTCACTAGGGCATCGACCTCACTGGATCCTCGTGCCTTCTATGAAGCTTCCCCATTACTCAATGTCCCAGGGCATCGGCCCACCGGGATACTGGGGCTCTCCCAACGAAAAATCATGCACAACAATTTCTAAGGGTTTTGGTACTCCAATACCCCGGGCACGGGTCTCCCTCTTGAGCTTGTCTACAAAATCAATGGTTGAGATCACTCGATAGCCCAATCCAACGATTGAGATTCAAGGTTCATCGACCCTACATCGTTACTCCCTTCCGAGCTCGTATTTGGTCTATTGACAAACCAACTGTCAACACGTATCTCACTCTGAGCATGTTGGCTACCATGTTGGCATGATACGTCACGGTAACGTCAACTCTCTCTCTCTCTCACATAGGCGGTAAGGTTATGGAACCTTTCCCCATTAGTGCATCGGGCCATTGGGCTCACCGTGCCATCGAGAATCAGGGAAAACTCCAACTTGGAACAAGATTCCTATTGGGGTCCGATACCCCGACATCCTAAGGCGTGAAGCCCCCTCCTAAGTTGGACACAAGGGATCTATGAATGAGATCTCTTGGTCTGTGGATCTAACGACTAAGGTTTAAAGGCATTGTTTCGAAGGGTTATATGCTCGACTAGGGCCCACACCAGACACGTTGACCATGCACAAATCGACATGTGTCATCCTTCGACACCTAGGCTTCCATGCTGGCAACGCACATCATCATGACATCGCTCCTTTCCTCTTGTTTACAAGGGGAGGGGTGGAACTGCCCGTGGGAACCTTGACCTACCTAGTATCGGGTTTCGGCCATTTGACAAGGCCTACCCCATCGAGTCTCCCAATACTTCAGGGGTCCAACATCCCGATTACCCGATACCTTCTCCTAGCTCCCATACGTCCAGTATGATTGAAAAACTATGACTTGAATCCTTCGTTGATCCAACAACTCCAAAGTCTCATTGGTTATCATAGGGATTTGAGCGGGATTATAGTTTAAGTTTGGGCTTAGAATTCCCGCGACTCTTCTTTTGGTTCTATCTGTAAGGGTCTCGACAAATGAGGGATAAACTTGGGACTTGACCGTCAGACCGTCTCTTACAAACTCATTCTACCAGATTTTATCACTACTTCCCTCAACTCATGATCCTCTGACGAAGACTTTGAGCCTTGCAAACCTTCCTTCCCCAAAACAAAGAATAATCAGGTTTTAACGGCCTTCTATGGCCTCCTACACACAGGGTTTACAATTAGTTTACTACCCCCTTTAGGGAGAATTCAGCACTGCATCACCCTCAAGAGTTATCATTTTTTTCATATGGATCTAGTTTCCTTTCTTTGGGAACCCAATTACTACATCATGTGTGTGTGTGTGTGTGTGTACATTTACCCTTCATGCACATGGAAAGCATAGGCACACATTCATTTTCTTTATCTCAGAACATTACATGATGCTCATAATCCGATGTGCAAGGCATGCACCATTCTTTCCATCCTACAATCATTCAAATGCAAGGATTTGCTAATGAAACAAGCATCATTACTATAAATGCACCACAAGTTACAATCATTCAGTGCATTGTAGGCATGCACATTTAAAAGAAATTGCAAACAATAGTCATTCATTTCAATTTACACACAGAACATACACATGCTTATTTGTTCAATGAAGAAGTCAACCAACCAACTGATTGTGGGTGTACTTCCACCCAACCATAGGCTCTACTTGCTCGGTAACTTCGATAGCAGGCCACCCCTGTGTTAAGCCATGATACCACCAGGGGATGTCTCTCACTACTAACTCAACTAGTCATTAAATTGATCAGGGATGTTACTCTCCTTCGCTTCACTGGTAACCACAAAAGTCTCCCCTTCTTCCTATTGAACTCATATCCTCCATAGTTTATCAGATGCCTTCCCAGTTGGATTTCTTTCCATCCAACATCAATACTGCAACCCTCTTGTGTTCCAGTCAGGAAATCAAGGGGTCTTCTCTGTTCTAGCTTGATCATTCTTCTCCTAGGCACACTTCCTAGGTCTTATTTACTCAGACCTACGCCCTGGAGCGTCCTCTGCTCTGCACATGTTTTTTCCTCTACTGCACGACTTTCCTCTCTCGCCGGCATGGCCTTCTACTCAGACCATCTTTACCACTTGCTCTGTGTCTACATATCGTGCCTTCACGAGGTTTACTGCTAATTTCTCACAACATTCTTTGTTCCTCGTGTCTTCTACAAACTTCTAAACTTAGGACCTAGATCTCTCTCACTCTGTCTCCCCTTGCACACTCTCTCCTACACATTTTTCCCTTCCTTTTTTGCACGTATCCATGCAGTCTCCCTTCTACACGAAATCCCCTTGGGAAGGTTCTCGACCTATCCCCTCTTTCTTCTATCAGAAGGACTCGTGGGGTCAATCTAGGCTGCAAAATTGGTACCCTATCGTACCTTTGGCTGACATTTCTACTATTCTAGCCAAGTATTCCATGCTTCCAGTCCTTGGGGTGGTTGGTTGTTCAACTACCAACCACTCCTCATTAATTGTCTTGCCTTAAAATCATAAAAGGAAATAACTTGTCATTTCCAAATCAAATATTCCAGCAAGGAGGCTTGGGTCTATTACACAAGTCCCTTTCCTCACTAATCCCTTTAGTGGTATCATGGCCAATACTTTTCAGGCTTCACCCCACAGTCAGTTGTTGGCATTTTCAATAATACATTTACAATATTAACATGCCATTGCATGGAAGTCATCAATCATGATTAATTACATACTGGGGAAATAGGGGTATTACATTATTGTTGACCTTCCCAAAAATGACAAGGAAGCTACAACTATGGGTAGCATGGACCACTGAAAATCCCCATCTAGACTGGTGTGCCTTATATATAATGTCATGTTCTGAAAGGAGAATTAAACTGTCGGTTACCGACAGCTATGGGCAGCAGTTGCTTTGACCTTGTTACTATGTAGAACATTACATTTCTGCTTATTGGGCATTTGATTGTCTACTCAAGAAAACTTTAAGGAAATTTGTCCATTGTTTCTTCAACCTAGAAACCTAGCCTTTTCTAGAGAGTAAAAATGTAATCAAAGAAATTTGAGAAAAAAAATTGTTATTCACCTTTTGTACACCAAGCACAAGCCCCTACCTTCCTATTGTCTACTCATTGCACGAGACTATTAAAAAATAATAAGATATTGCATTCATCTAGCTCGTCAATGGGGAAATGAAAGGGATCACCCATCTTCCACTACACGGAGAGATCACCCATGTTCTGGGTAACAACCAGTCTAATATTTGCAAATGTGAGTGTGAAGGTGAATTGTACTCTATCTTCCTGGATGCAATCAAATAAAAAAGTTGAGGCGAGAAGTGTGTAAACCCAAAAGTTGGGGGTGGGTGTAGGTGATCCAAATCGAATCCGACAAGAACAATTGGCTATCAGCACAGGACTCAAAGATGAACAACACAGGCATTGTTAAGGCTATGGGAAATGAAGGAGATCGAATTGTTGACGTGAAGGGCCCCATGTCATCATGATTGATGCCCAATTTTGTATATAATATATGTAAAGTCGGGAAGTATATGGTTGTATGAAAAGGAATAAAGAGACGATCATAATATCTTTCCCATGTGGGATAAAAGACAAATAAATAAAGAAATGGAGGAGAGACGAACTAGAGAGAAGCTTAGGCGTTGGGAATGCCTGACCATCCAGTTACCCTCTCAGTCGACTCAGTATTCTATATAATGTATCCCCACAATGAGAAAGGGGTTCTTTGGTTGTGAAAGATGCAAAGAGGTTGCCTAGATGTTACTGAGGAGCATAAACATGTACCAGAGAGCCTATAACTTGCCCATTGTTGAATAAATAAGAGCTTGGCCAAAGCCAAAAGAATGTTGTTTTTCCCAATTGGGTTTCCAAGGTAAAAAATTTGAGTCTATGTGATGATTGTCATGGTTTATGTTTGCTTAGGAATGGTTAATGTATGCACTATAATTTAATGGTCGTCTATGTATATTCTAGAGACGAGAAAGTCATATTGTTATTGTATGAGCTTGTTTTATATTATTTTGGTTCTCAATGGGTTAATACACTAGAATAATGACTCTTTAATTATAGTCGTGCAATGAATTCTGAGGTTGGAAATCGACAACCCTCCTTCCAGAGTCATTGTTATTCATTTGGGAGTTTCTAATTTTGTTTCATTCATTGAGCTCATAACCGACCTCAACAGGCGTTTTCCTCCACCGTCGTATGCCAAATCGACATCTTAAACATTTTTTTATTTGTCAGGGGATTTTAAAATCGACTCCCCTATGTTTTGATACACCGTGGATTCCCCAAATTCAGTCTAAAACATTTTCTGACATTACTGCTAAGAATTCAACTCGGTTTCTCTTTTGGTCGAATTTCCTTCCTCTTTCAACCGGTAGACATCTCTTGGTCAACTCAACTTAGAAGAAATCTGACTTGAGTAATTTCAAATTAGGTAAATTCGACTTGAGAAATTTCGACTTGCTTCAACTCGACCTGACTTGCTTCGACTCGACCCGAATTGCCTCGACTCGACCCAACTTGCATTTCCCAACTTGACTTGACTCATTATTTCTCTCTAACTCAACTTGGGACTTGATTGGTCGATAATTTTTCCTACATCTACACAACCAAAATTATAATTATTTTAACAAAGAATTTTGTGTTGGTGAGATGAATAGGCTATAAGCCTCCCGTTTACAAATCAGATGGTACTAGAGAAGATTTTATAATACATTCAGTGATACCTTAATGGTAAGTACCCGCAGTGATTAGAAAAGAAAGGGATAAGAATTGTTGTCATGGTTAGAAAGGAGTAGAGCATCAAGAATGTCAGGGGAACAGTATGAAGGCAAAGAAGAAGAAGATCCCATGGTTAGGTTGGATCATTTTGAGCAGAGTTTAGCTACATTGACATCAATGGTGTCGGAGCTATTGGCAACAAAGGTCAAGGGAACACCATCAACGAATGATGGGCATGAATGCCCCAAGGAAAAAAATAAGCCAGAGACAGAACATAAGACTGAGCCAGAAATGGGAGAGTGCAGCTACACCAAGACACGTACCTTTTCGTGTAGAGGCTAAGGTGGACATAAATCCTTATGCTGGAGAAGTGGATGCTATCAGGCTGAACCAATGGCTACAATCGATGGAAGTGTACTTTAGCGTTCATGAAGTAACTAGAAAACAAAAGATTGTTTTTGCTCGATTGAAGGCCATGCTTTGACATGGTGGGAGAGTGATGCAGTAAGCATAGCACTAGGAAATGAGCCATGAGTGACTGACTAAGAAGTGTTTAAAAACATGATCAAATATTAGTTTTATCCAATAGGATATGAGGAACACCAACAAATAGTATGGCATTACTTTAGATAGAGGCAAGGACAATCAGTGCAGGAGTTCACGATAGAGTTCGGGAAGAGAGAAATTCAGATGGGAGTCTCTCTCAAAAGTCCAGACATTTTGGTCAAGTATTTGGGGGCATTGTTGCCTCAGATTTGTAGGCAATTGATGTTATTCAGAACAAATACAATTGATGAGGCCAACATTCAAGCACAGTACCATGAGGGAGAGAAGCAAAAGCAACAAACAAATCCTCACAAGCAAGTAGAACCACAAGAGCAGCAGAGAAAGAAGACAAACGAGAAGAAGTGGAATGAGAAGAAGGTTGTGGAAACAACAAAAGAAGGAACACCTCCCATCCAACAATGTAAAGGATGTGATTGAAAGGGACACACAAAGGTTGTTGGAAAT